>CM051346.1:26970311-27167661 GCA_028015215.1 Gynostemma pentaphyllum
AAAAAGATGTTCTCAAACATGCGTGCATTTTGTCAAGTGATACTGTGCATTACTTTGTGATATCAGCAGCTCTTGAGAATCTGACACTATTTATATTTTTGTGCCTTTCAATATTAACAGCATTTTTGCAGAATTATGTTTCAATATCAACCCATTTGACAAACTTCATATTCTGAAGTAGTAATTTTCTCCTGATATCCTATTTCTTGCCAAATTTAGGAAAAAACAACACAGCAAGGTGAACATGAATCTCTTGACCGAGACATAATTGCTGCTTATGGAAAATGGGAGTTTGATGCCCTCGACTTGAGCAATCCATTCCCTGATAGAGAAGGCTCAGTTCATATTTGGCAAGGTTCTGAAGACCGTGTGATTCCTCTTGAATTTAACCGTTTTATATCGGAGAAACTTCCCTGGATTCAGTATCATGAGGTTCCTGGTGCTGGGCATCTTTTAATCCACGACCCCGAAATTTTGGAAGCCATATTAAGAGCACTTCTGATCAAATGAATGGCAGGCAATATTTCTACAATGATGTATTGTTGAATAAGCTGTACGGCATTCATTACTGTTTAAGTTGTGGAATATTACTCTAGTCTCATGGTAAAAATACAAACTTCCTGATGACTTTCGATAAATTATCGGCAATGGACCACAGAAGATTATTTTTCTTAAACTTGGTCATCAAGATTGCTGTTTGTTGATTACCCGTTTCTTAGCAATGCTGATTGTGTAATAATGGACTCTGCTTCCTGTATGTAGGAACTGTGAAGGTGATATATCATATCGTAATCTATAATTTGTATGTATATTCTTCTTAAATTTGTTTAGTTTTCAAAGAATTTGATCTGAGTTGTGGTTAACTATGAATGAATACGGTTCTTAAGCTAAACCATATTAGAATGTTTGTGAGAAAATGGTTGGAAGTTTTTATTGTTTAGAAGTTTTATGAAAAACCTAAGAAAATCCAACTCTCAAAATTCAAAAAAAAAAAATCAAGGAAAGAAGTAATTATGTAACTAGTTGAAAACTTTATTTAAAGATTTTCTAAATCTAAATACTTGTTTATTGGCGGTTTAGTTTTGTCAAAAGAGCTGGGAAAAAATACAAAAATAAAAAACAGAGTTGGAAGCTCCTTATCCGCAGCATATCTGGTAGAGTTGATTCTCTTTCCTCTTCCTTGAAAATTCTCTTTTGATTCACTCAATATATTCTTTATAAATACATTTATGGCTAATAATCTTTTCCTTGGAAGTCTTTCAATGGCTGATTTCTGATTTATATTTGGAAAGGAAAATCTGTCTAGCTCATTGCTTCCAACGGTAAGCTTCTTTAATTGTAGTTCCTCGTATGGAACTTTTGGGCTGTCTCAGCCGTGGGTGAAAACATTTGTGTTATCTGTAAAATATCTGTCAACATCTCCATAATTTGAAGTTGCCGACATCGAAAACGGAGGGTAATATCTGTAAAAAACTTATGTTATAACATGGAAATTGGTTGTCATGTAATCGATTTTCATGTATATTCATCAACTTATTCATAGATATTCTTTTTACATATTTGAGAATATCTAATGATATTCATGTCAAAAAAATCATGATCTTATTCTTAAAATGTACTTTATAAGTTATTTTTCTGTGTTACAAGTTTTTTAACACTGTTTATTTTTCTATGTTATAAGTTTTTTAACATTATTTGTTAGCTTACTTACCAATATTATCTTATTCTCACTTAATATTTATCATTCTGCCTCAATAATTTTGATGATGTTCTTAAAAATTGACAATATTGATATTTGATGTGTACATATTAAGTGTAGCGGATATTTTCCGCCTACGGTCGATCACGTAAGATTCACGTGCAAGCTTCTTCCTCGCACCTCGAATTCCTGCAAGCAAAGGGTAAGAAGATGCTAATGTGGTGCCTGTCAAATGTTCTTCGACAATAGCCACTTCAATGGGCTTCCATAATATCTGGAAGATAATATATTTTCCATAATTTTAGGAGAGAATTGTAAACTCTTTTTTTAAAAAAAAAAAGTTAAGAAGATAAGGTTGAATTGCTTAAAAAAAAAAAAGAAGATAAGGTTAAAAAAAGACAAATGCATGTGGTTGTTTTCTTGGCCTGACACGTGGCAAGGAGGTGTATTTAAAAATTTGAAAAAAAAAAAAAAAACCAAAACTGAAATTTGGTTCAGCGCCCGTGGGCAAGGAAAATGAAGGAGAAATGGGAAAAAAGAAAGAAAAATTTGGAAGTTTTGCTTGAAATTTCTTGAAAATAACAACAAATTGTGGAGTTTTGAGTTCAATTTGTGGTGAAATTGCTTGTTGGTAAGTTCTTCAACCCAATTCTTCTTTCGGTAGATTTTAGTGGATTTTGCTAAGCTTCATGGTTGATGTTATTTGGTTTGAAAAGTATATTGGAGGTGTAGTCATTGAAGGAAAAGTGAAACTCTAGCCATTGGGTTATTAACCGTTATTTTATGTGTTTTCAATATGTTCTTCTAATATATAAAAGTATTAAAAGACTATTAATGGATATTTTTATTAATATATATTTCAGGTGATATGGAGATTGGCACTGCTTATAACCCGGGATCGTAAGCGGGATAGTTTTTGTGTGAGTGGTTAAAATGTTATTTTTGAATTATTCATAACTAGTTGCTTATAAATTTCAAGTTAACTTATATATTATGAATATCCATTATACACATGTTTTTATGGTTTACAAATTATGTTTATGTGTTTTTACGATTACTTATGAAACTGGACATATGGAAAAAGTATTAATTTCCATGGATTTATGATGGTTTGCAAGTTATATAACAGTTTTTGTAAGCTATTTTCAAACCGCTAAATTGTCGTACCCACTACTTCAGCTTTCAGTAGGTCTTTGGGACCTACTTTAGCATACACATAGGCTTTGGGCCGAATGTTAGGGTGAATAGCCCTCGTATGACCAGTTTCAGTATAATCAGTTGCTCTGTTGCATATCTTGATTTATCTTGTGTGCAGTATGATCAGTTGTGGGTATGCCTTTGGTGTTAGTTTTCTATTACATGATTATGATACGATATTATTACGTGAACTCGCTAGCTATGAGTTTTTTTAAATTATATATGAAAAGTGATTTGCTCATAAATTTATTCATTTGCTAAAAGTCGAGTTTTCTATGATTTTTAACTCAAAAGAATGTGTTAGTTTATAAAAGATCCCACTTACTGAGTTTTTGCTCATGATTTTCCATGTTTTGTTTTTCTCCTTCCAGGTAGCTCCTGAGTTTCAAGGACAAGCCTAAAGAGAGACTTTTGCACCATTAGTTTTGGTTTCATCTTCAGCTAGCCTATGTATGATACTTTTGTGTGATTGTACATGTATGTTTATAAGTGTCGATGATTGCTCGTGAGATAGTAAGTGGTTTTATGATTTTTTAGGCTAGTTGGGTAGGTGGAGACATTAACAGCTGAACAAGCGTGTAAATGTTTCTCATAATGTTAGTAAAATAAGAATTAATGTGTTTGACTGATTTTGAGTTATTTCTGAAGGCAGAGCCCTTTAGAGATTATGCAGAATTATGTAAAATGTAATTACAGGTTGGTTTACTCGAAAAATAAACGGAACTCTGCAAAAAAATTTCTTAAATAAGTAGAATTTAAATTGATGGTTAACTAGTTATTTTAGTTCTGCATGATGGTATGCGTTGGCATTAGCTTTCGCTTGCCATCGGCACATGTCGTCTCGAGAGTTTAGGGGCTTATCGGGACTGTAACGTCCCGTTAATTTAGCAGTAATTTTTATTTATTTATTTATTTAAGTTACTTATTTAAATTAGATTATTTAATCTTGATAGGTTAGTTAAGTTAGTTTAAGTTAATTAAATAGTGATTTGTTAGTTATTTTAATAGGATAATGGAGTGTGGGGCCTCTTCCTTATTTTTATCATATCCCTAAGATTAAGGGCAACATCTATTGGGCAAAAGAAGAGAAAACACAATCCATTTCCTCTCTCTCTTTTTTCTTTGTGAACGCCAAGCCGCATCTCTCTCTCTCTCTCTCTCTCTCTCTTATAAAAAAATTTTCATCTCTCTCGTGGACCACCGCCACCATCCCTCACCCTTTTTCCTTTTTTTTTTCGCCTCTCTTTCGTGACTCAGCCACCACCGCCACCGCCCCCTCAGCTACCCTTTCTTTGTGATTTCACCATCTCTTCGTGAGTAAGCAGCCTCCGCCACCGCCTCAGTCACATCCCTTGATGTTTCACCACTGCACCGCCATCGTCTTTGTGATAAGACTCGGAATCTCAGCTCGAAACGTCGTCGGTAATTGACCACGGAAGCAACGTGCTTTGTTAATAATGTTATGGAATCAGTGATTTTCTTGTGGGTTTCGTTCTTTTAAGGTTTCTTCGCCAGACATGTGGATTGATAGGAGAAGAGAGATAGGGAGGTACGAGAGACGTGGATCGAACTTCTTCCCGCTGCCCGAACACCGTGAGGCTCGCTGGAAAGGAAACCAAGGTGAGCGATTTGCGTGTATATCCGTGCTTCCCATTGGGGAAGAAACGGTTCAAATGAACTGACTGGCCGGTTCAGACTGGTTTAGTCGATTTAATTGTAAACTAGATCCGTTTTGGCTATTTTAATCCGGTTCTCTCGCTAATTGGTTGTAATTAATTAATTTCCAGGTTCCGGGCAACTCTAGGGGTGATAATCTTATTTAATTGAGGCCGGTTCTTGATTTTAGCAACTTCCCTAAGCTTCAAAGGTGAGTTTAAAGTGGTTTTATGTATGAATTGTATGACGAATTGTTAATTGAGTTTAAGAGGGAATGTGAAATTGGGATCCTAAGAGGATATTGGTTGCTTTGATGATATTGGAAGTGAGTGTTGTGATTTACACTTTGATTTTTCTTTCGGAGTTTAGATAGAAATTAAGAAATGGAAAGTTAAGTTTATTATTGTAAATGGTGGGTTCGAGATGAATCGGAGTATTCAGTTTAGTTTGGAGAAAGGCAAAGTTTAAGGGTGAAACTTGGATTTTGATTATGGGAAACTAAGCGTGGGTTATATCGATGGTGGATCGAGGGTTTCCGGTTTCGTTTATTTCTTGTTTTCCTTTCGATTATGCCTTTCTTTCATAGAAATATTACCGACGTGATTTAATATTCTTATGAGCCTACTTTACTTTCGCTATGTTTGAATGGGAAACACTTTGGTTCGTGGAACTTGTAAACCATACTTGGATTCTTTAGATGGAGATGCGTGTTACCTAAATATTAAATAATAAACTATACTCGGATTCTTTAGATGGAGTATATGTATTACCTAACGGAACTTGTAAACCATACTCAGAATCTTTAGATAGAGTATGCGTGTTACCTAAATATTAAATAATGAACTATATTCTGATTCTTTAGATGGAATATATGTATCAATGGGACTTGTAAACCATACTCAGATTCTTTAGATGGAGTATGTGTGTTACCAAATGTGAAATAATGAACTATACTCGGATTTTTTAGATGGAGTATATGTAATTACTTGGTCGAGAACATTAGTGGTGGTAATTTCATTTTGTAATATTCTTGGTCTAGAATATTAGAGACATATCTTATTTGACTAATGCTTCTTGGTCGAGAACATTAGTGGTTGTAATTTCATTTTGGTAATATTCTTGACCGAGAATATTAGAGGTAACGTTCTTATTTTGCTAATGCTTCTTGGTCGAGAACATTAGCAGTGATCCATGGATTGTGGATGTTGATTGGTGGTTTAATTGTTTCCTTTGATAACATGTGGAATGTAAATTCGGGATTGAATTGCATGGATACAAGTTGTTTGGGAGTATAGAATGGGTAGTAAAGAGCATGCTAGGATTCTGGACACAATTTCTGATGTGGAATTCGTCCATAGGATTGCATGCCTCTATTTTACTCTCACTAGCATTTTTATGCTAATGTTGCTACACTTTAATTTTTTCAGGTACTCCCCGATGTAAAGGCCGTGGTAGAGGTGGTGGTGCCGCGTGATCGCGGGATGATGGATTGGATATGGACAGGGCCATGTTGTGCATTATGAGAATGCATGAATATTAGACTCTTTAAAACTATTTGTCTGTTACTTTGGATTTTATGTTATCTGGTGCTCGATAGAGCATTTGAATATTTTATTTATGCTTTTTTTTATACTGTTTTGAGAACTTAAATGTCGGAAATGCACATTTCCATGATTTTCCTGTTTTATCGCTTATTCTGTTGTGAAACAGTGTATTTTGTTTTTGGCATGTTCAAAATACAAACGTGTAACGACCCGATTTTTCATAAAATCCATTTAAACAAATGCGCAGCGGAAATCTAGATTTTTCAGAAAAACAGCATGGGTCCGTTTAAAATTCGGATAAACCAAAACCTGTTTACAACCCAGTTTTTCCAGAAAAGCAATAATACTAGATTAAACCTTCCATGATATAATGTAAATGCTAAAGGAAGTTTAAAGTGCAAAACATAAATACAAACGCTCCATCGATCTCAAAATGTAACAAAATAAAAGTAATGCAATGTTCATGAGCATTCAAGAATGCTACTCTCAAAATCAGTTGCGTTCCTGTCCATTCATTATCTCGATCGGTCACGCAGTGCCACCTCCTCTACCTCGTCCTCTACCACAAGTCTTACCTGAGAAATTGTAATTGTAGCAACATTAGCATAAAAATGCTAGTGAGAGTAAAATGAAAGCAAGTAATCCTATGAACAACATTTCATGTCAGAAATCGTGTCCGAAGGCCTAGATTTCACTTTTACTACCCATTCCACATTCCAAAATCCACATATAATCAACATACAAGATAACTTTCTCATCTACGTAGCTCAACAACTTTATAAGTCATGTATTTCCTCGATATCATTCTATCATCATAAAAGAAATAATCAAACCAAGATACAAATAAAAGAATGTAATACACTAAGTACTAATAATGTCACAACCACACATGCTCAAATCTTCAAATGCCACCCGTGTCACCACATGTGTAGTACTATAATAATGATAACAATAATAACACATCCATACACGCTCAAATCTTCGAATGCCACCCTTACCACAGCGTGTATAGTACTATAATAATAATAACAATAATAACACATCCATACACGCTCAAATCTTCGAATGCCACCCTTACCACCGCGTGTATTAAACCGTATGGACCGAAGTCAACATACCACGTGCCATACCACAAATCATCGCACCATGATACCGTATGGAGCGTATCACATACTACCATGTGCCATATCACAAAATCTCGCACCATGATACCGTATGGAGCGTATCACATACTACCATGTGCCATATCACATAATCTCGCACCATGATACCGTATGGAGCGTATCACATACTACCATGTGCCATATCACATAATCTCGCACCATGATACCGTATGGAGCGTATCACATACTACCATGTGCCATATCACATAATCTCGCACCATGATACCGTATGGAGCGTATCACATACTACCATGTGCCATATCACATAATCTCGCACAATGATACCGTATGGAGCGTATCACATACTACCATGTGCCATATCACATAATCTCGCACCATGATACCGTATGGAGCGTATCACATACTACCATGTGCCATATCACATAATCTCGCACAATGATACCGTATGGAGCGTATCACATACTACCATGTGCCATATCACATAATCTCGCACAATGATACCGTATGGAGCGTATCACATACTACCATGTGCCATATCACATAATCTCGCACCATTATACCGTATGGAGCGTATCACATACTACCATGTGCCATATCACATAATCTCGCACAATGATACCGTATGGAGCGTATCACATACTACCATGTGCCATATCACATAACCTCGCACCATGATACCGTATGGAGCGTATCACATACTACCATGTGCCATATCACATAACCTCGCACCATGATACCGTATGGAGCGTATCACATACTATCATGTGCCATATCACATATTCTCGCACCATGATACCGTATGGAGCGTATCACATACTATCATGTGCCATATCACATAACCTCGCACCATGATACCGTATGGAGCGTATCACATACTATCATGTGCCATATCACATAACCTCGCACCATGATACCGTATGGAGCGTATCACATACTATCATGTGCTATATCACATAACCTCGCAGAATCCGTCAAGCTCCCTAGTAAGTTAGATAAAGTTCCACTAAACTACTAAAGAACATAACCCGCTTGAATTACACGAGTCAATACTCAAGTGTAATTTCTAAGCCACTTTGACTCCCAAATCACTTAAAGTTCCTTAGTCATTCACTTTCATCTAAAGTCTCCAAATCACCTTACAAGACTTCCAAACCAATCATAATTCCTCTTTTACTTCCAAAACCATAAATACATCAAAATCACTCCACTCACATCCGAGTTAAAGTCTCCAACCAAGTATAACTTCCGGAAGTTAATTCCCCTCTTAACCTCGATAAACAATAACGTAATGAAATATAATTCATAAAATTACTAACTTCCATTTTAAACTCACCTTAGATGTTAAATCCAAGCTTCCAAGGTGCCGGAGTCAAAGTCAAACAATCGATCACCAACCTACACATCAATCACATCTAACCATCAATAATCATTCGAAAACCGATCAAACGGCAAGTAAACACATAAAACGACGAAAACCCCGGATTAAACCCCTAAGGGACCCACGGCCCAACAAGGAAGAGAGGGTTCGGGTTCGGTTTTCCGTCTTTTAAGCACTTTTAGAGATGATTTGGGTTGATCAAAGACACTTTGAAAGTCGAGATATCAATGGGTCAGGATATTTTAGGGTTTTACATAATAATCGATTTCCGAAAAATTAAGTAAAACGTAAAATCATAGTTAACTAAACATCCTAATCATAGCCCAAAGAGGGAAAATCACAAGTGACGGGTTTCCGGCTCAAACTCGGTTTTAGGGTTTAGGGGAAGTTTCTAAAATCGACCCAAACGACTTTCCCGATGGAAATCTTCAAGCTTCGGTGAACGAATTTGAAGATTTCAATCCAAAACCACCATTAAAATACTATTCACATCAATTTTTAAAAACTTTCTCATACCTTAAGGCCTCGAGAAAACGAGCGAAAACCTCGATTGATAGGATGGGTAGAAAGGTCTCGACGAGAGCTTTCCAACGCATCCGAAATCACGTAAAACGGACGAGAAACGAGCCGGGCGACTTAATTCTTTCTCTCCCCTTTTCCTCCTCTCTAAGCTACGGGTTTGGAGGAAAAATATGAGATGAATTTTGATGTTTTTTGACCAAAGTTTGACTTTTAAAGATGAGGAAGATGAATAGTGATTTTTAAGAAATTGGAAAATGACGTATACGTCCCTTTTAAATGATTCGATTTAAAATACGAAACCCGATGATCTTAAAATAATCTAAAGGTGATTAATAATTATTAATTGGCCCGTTAATATTTATTAATGTCACCGAAACAATTTTAAAATATTAAAACGATTAAAAAGAAATTCGGACGAAAATAACTACTAAAATCGAAATTACTAAATTTAAACTAATCTTAAAAACTTTAATTAAAATTAAATTGATTAATTATTTAAAATAATCAAATGTAAATAAATAATAAAAAAAAAATTCACTTTAAAAATAACGGGACGTTACAAAACGGCACCATGCCGAATTTTCGTTAAATCAAGCCTTCCGCTGTTTATTTCTAATTTAAAGTATTTTAGAAAATTTGGGTCTTTACAGGGATGGGTCGTGACAAGAATAATGTCGATGAGCTGTCAGATGTCAAGTTGTATCCGTGACATGTTCTCTAGACCTTGACTAAACTGGCCGCCTTAGTAAGTTCAAGATGGACTAAAGTTTATCCGGATGGAATGGACTTGTCCGTGAAGGCTTAGTCTTTTGGGCAATTAATGGGCCATTTTTATTTTTCGGGCCTCTAAGGTCATTTTATTCTTCTTGGACTTATGTTACTAGAGTTTTTGGCCTATAACTTGGGCATGTTTCATAGGGTGATTTTGGCCCCATTTGGGGTTGATTTTAATCAACTTTGAAAAAAATTCTAACCATTTTTATTGTTTGGTAAATCTAAATTTGATAGATTTTTTGAAAAGCAATTGGTGTAGCTTTCAAATTTTAGAATCTGATACATGTATGCTTATCTCCAAATGACTTTTAAAAACTCTCTCTCTCTCTCTCTCTTTCTCTCTCTCTCTCCCTCCCTCCTAACTTTCACGATTTATCTCTAACCTCTCAACTATTTTTACGTTAAAATCAACATTAAAATATTCAATGATGGCTCTCTCTCCCATTCCCCAATCACAAAAAAGAGCTTCAGTCATCTTCTTTCCAAATAGTTGAGAATCAGATTTTTTTTCTTGAGTGATTTTGATGCGCTCTCTCCCATTCCTCAATCACCAAAAATTACTCCAGTCATCTTCTTTCCAAATGGCTAAGAATCAAATTTTTCTTACATGATTTTATTTATCCTACCATCAGTGTTCGTCTCTTTCCCTTACTATGAAAAAGGTTAGTAATTGATCTCATGCATAGTTTTGTTAAAATTTCATATTTGGACAATGAAATCTGTGAATGTTAAACAATTATTTATAATTTTAGTATTTTAGATAGAAGGTGAAGAGTAAGTAAAATTTTTTAACTTCAGTGACAATAGTTGGAAAGTATGCTCATTGAATTGTTACCATAATATAGGACATGGGAAAAAATTGGAAAGTAATTTTGAGTTTTGGGTTTTAGGTGATATATCAGTATGTGCATCTCAAGTTTCGGTTCTCTACTCGATACAAGTGAGGGATTGAGTTTGATTAACAATTTTACTTCCATTGAGGTTGTTGCTTTTTAATTGTGTTCATTTTGTTTCTAGGAGTTGACAGAAATATGCTAAGTTGTTTATTTTTTTATTTTTTTATTAAAGAAGATTACTGTGCCCAATCAATTAAAAGGCAATAAGTGATATGAAATTTTTGAAAACTAAAAAAAGCAGAAAATTATAATATTATCATAAATAAAAAATAATATAAAAAATAGATGAGGAGATAAAGGAATAGAATGGAATATAATACTATTTAATATTCGTGGACTAACATAAAACACAACTTATGAGAGTTCATATTTTAAAATAATTAAAAAATTATTAAGATTTGAGGACTAAAATAAGATTTAATCTAAAATAATAGTTCCTTATGGGAAAAAAAATTAATAAATAAAATCTAATTTTATTAGGGGCAATTTCAAATATGTTAAATTTTTTTAATAATATTTACAAATTTGTTAGAAAAAAAAATATTTACAAAATTGTTAGAATTTCGAAGATTCTGAGTATATCAGTCAATCACTATTAGTATATCAGTGAACTATTAGTATATCAATAATTGTTTATTAGTCGACTATCACTAATATACTAGTATACATCACTGATATATTATTAGTTATTGATTGATATACTAATAGTGATTGACTGATATACTCGCCTTTTGAAATTTTAACAATTTTGTAAATATTTTTTCTAACAAATTTGTAAATATTTCACATAATTATAACATGGGTAAAATATCATTTTGGTCCCTGAACTTTCACTCTAGTTTCATTTTGGTCCCTAAACTTTCAAAAGTTACATTTTTTGTCCCTGAACTTTACGATTCGTTTCGTTTTCATCCTTCTGTCTTTGTTTTTCCGTCTAGGACATTAATGGAGGGCTTATATGGCATATAATTGATTATGTGACATTATAGAAATGTATTGTGAGGTTAAATTGTAACGACCCGAACCCGTTAAATTCTTTAAATTCAAGTGCACAGCGGAAGACTCGACTTTTAAAGAAAAACGGCGTGGGTTCGTTTAAAAATCGAATAACCAAAACCTGTTTTACAACCCAAATTCCAAAAAAAGTGATAAATCGGGAAATGCGCTTTCCAAAAGATATTTAAATCATAAAACATAGGCATATTTTACACAAATACCCTTTCGGGCTCAAAGAGACATAAGTATGTAAGGATGGAATAATTTACAAGCATTTCAATGAATGCTAAACCAAAATGAGTTCATAATATTGTCCATACACCATCTCGAATAGTCACGCGGCTCCACCTCCTCTACCACGCTTCTTAGCTCGAGGTTTACCTGAAAATTTGTAAGTGTAGCACCATTAGCATAACATGCTAGTGAGAGTAAAACGAAAGCAAGTAATCCTATGAACAACATCTCATAACCGAAATCGTGTCCAAAGGCCTATAATGCTCAATACTACCCACATCCACACTTCCTATTTCCATACAATCATTCCATAGTCATATAATACCCGTATTCATCATTCAATACGATGAGATATATAAAAAGACTTAAAGTAAAGTAACATTCACTACCGAGTTTTACTACACAATTCTAAAGAATATATAAAGGTAACATTAACTATCTTTGTTACCAAACAAGTTCATCGTATCGTGCTATTGTATGGTTCGAAATCAACATACCACGTACGGTCGTACCATGCCTCAAGTTACCGTACCATGATACCGTATGGACCGGAGTTAACATACTATCATATGCCAAATCAATTATGTTCAATGTCTCCACAAATCATCGCACCATGATACGTATGGATCGATATCAACATACTATCATGTGCCGAATCAATGTGCCACTGTCTCCACAAATCATCATACCATGATACGTATGGATCGATATCAACATACTACCATGTGCCGAATCAATGTGCCACTGTCTCCACAAATCATCGCACCATGATACGTATGGATCGATATCAACATACTACCATGTGCCGAATCAATGTGCCACTGTCTCCACAAATCATCGCACCATGATACGTATGGATCGATATCAACATACTACCATGTGCCGAATCAATGTGCCACTGTCTCCACAAATCATCGCACCATGATACGTATGGATCGATATCAACATACTACCATGTGCCGAATCAATGTGATCAAGTTCTCCAATAAGTTAGATAACCTCTAAGGAATTCTACTAAGTTATTAAAGAACCTAACTACTTAGATTACACAAGTCATCACTCAAGTGTAACATCTAAGCTACTTTAACTTCCAAACTTCTCAAAGTAACTTAACTTCCACTTTTATCTAACATCTCCAAATCACTTTACAATACTTCCAAACCACTCCGATGTTTCCTTTTCACCGAACTAACCATAATTCCAAATCCTCTCCACTTACTTCCGAATTAAAGTCTCCAACCAAACAGTAATTCTAAGAAGCTAGTTCCCTCTTAACATTGATAAACAATACCATAACGACATGTAATTCATAAGACAACTAACTTCCACTTTAAACTCACCTTAGCTTGTAGACAAGCTCCGATATATATCCGAGGTTGCAATTCCACGATCAATCACAATCCTACAAACGAATTACACCTAAATAACATTAATTAACCCGAAAACATTCAAACTACATTTAAACGCATAAAACGACGAAAAACCCGGATTTCCTCCCTATGGTGCTCTCGGCCATACAAGGGAAAATAGGGTTCGAGTTTGGTTTTCCGGCTTTTATACACTTTAGAGGTGTTTCGGGTTGGTTTCGGCTACTTTGGAGGTTCGCAACTACAATGGGTATCCGTAATTTAGGGTTTTGATCAACAATCGATTTCCGAAAAAATTAAGTAAATAGCAAAAACACAATAAACCTAACATCCTAAACATAGCCAAGTGAGGGAAAATCACAAGGGACGGGTTTCCGGCTCAAACTCGATTTTAGGGTTTAGGGAAAGTTTCTAAAATTGACTATAAAGACTTCCCCGAATGAAACCTTCAAGCTTTGGTGAACGAATTCGAAGATTACAACTCAAAACCTCCATTAAAACACTATTCACTTCAAGAATTTGAAACTTTGACATACCTTTAAGCCTCGAGAAAACGAGCGAAAATCACGTTCGGTAGGTTGGAAATGATCTACGGGCCAAGGGCTTTCCGATGGATGTAGAATCGAGACGATCTATAGAGAAATAAAGAAAAACCAAAAATGGGGATTTGGCTTAGGGTGCTCTCGGCTTCAAGGAGGGAAAGGAGGAGAAAAAAATGATATGTTTTGCCTTTGATTTTCTATTTTAAGAGAAAGTGAATAGTGAAATTTAGATATTTAAGAATTTGGGAAATGACGCCTACGTCCCTCTTTTACTTTTGCTTTAAAAACGAAATCCGAAGCTCGTAAATAAATCTAAAGGTGATTAATAATTATTAATTGGCCCGTTAATAATTATTAATGTCACTGAAACATATTTAAAGTATTAAAACGATTAAAAAGAATTTCGGACGAAAATAGCTACTAAAATCGAAATTTCTGAATTTAAACTAATCTTAAAAACTTTAATTAGTAAAAAAAAAAAAATTTACCTTAAAAAGTAACGGGACGTTACATAAATACCATGGAAAAACGAATATAAATGAAGGTTAATCTCATCTTTTTCTCTTTAATTTCAGTTTTAAACTTCACTGTATATTCGTTTTTCCACGTCATTTAACCACATTCTGTATTTATACAATGTCACATTATCAATTATATACCACATAAGCCCCCCGGTAGTGTCCTAGACGGATAAACACAAACAGGAGAACTAAAACGAAATGAATCGTAAAGTTTAGGGACGAAAAATGTAACTTTTGAAAGTTTAGGGATGAAAATGAAACCTGAGTGAAAGTTCAGGGACCAAAGCGGCATTTTACCCTTATAACTTTTATGTAAATTTGCAATTTCAAATATGTAAATTTTTTTATAATATTTACAAATTTGTTAGAAAAAAATATTTACATGAATGATATACTAATAATGATTGACTGATATACTCGCTTTTTGAAATTTTAACATTTTTGTAAATATTTTTTTTCTAACAAGTCTGTAAATATTTCACCAAATTATAACATTCATGTAAATTTCTAAAAACGTTTTCTGTCATGATCCAGTAGTTTATCACATGATTATTAATTTTTGTAATTTACTTAGTATATTAGATGTCTATATAGATAAATTAGCTCCCGGATAAATCAATGAAATTACCTAGTTTAAAAGTGTTGTCTACTGTTAGATACCTAGTGATGTATATATGGCCTTTACCAAATCTTTTTCTGTATAAAGTGAAGAGTTTTAATATTATATAGTATTATTATATTTTATAATTGTATGACAAATTTTGTATATGTTAGTCAAGATGGAGAGGAATGATCCAATCAACAACTTTGAAAGTGAAGCTAGTAGTATACGAAATAAAGTCATATGGGATCGTCACACTATAGGCATTTTCTGTGATCTGTGTATTACAGAGATTGAAGCAGGACATCGCCTTGGTATACATTTTTCTAAAATTGGATGGGAAAATTTGGTATCAAACTTTAGTAAGGCCACCCAAAAATAGTATTGTAGACAATAATTGAAAAATAAATGTGATGCACTAAAAAATGATTAGAAATTATGGAAAGATTTCATTGGAAAAGTCACTAGTATTGGATGGAATCCTCAAAGGAAAACTATTGATGCCATTGAAAGATGGTGGCAAAAAAAATTGCAGGTAAATATACTAATATCATAATTTTTACTTACATATTAATTCTAGTGTGATTAATCTTAATATATGTGTCCATATAAATATAGGTGGTTCCAAATGCAATAAAATTTAGAAGGGAAGGTATTGATCCAGAGTTGGTTGATAAGTATGAAAGAATGTTTACAAACACCATTGCAACGGGAGATTATGCTTGGCTACCTTCATCTGGATCACTTCCAATAAATGATGAAGCATTTAAGGATGATGTTATTCTACTTGAAATAGTGATGATTCAAATGATGCTATCCAAGAACCTATAATTGAAGAAAGTTCAAAGAGAGCAAAAAAAGTCGGTAAATTTAAAAGAGAAAAAAATGAAGGAAAAAAGTTGGCCGATGCTGGAAAACTTTGACAATAAATTGACCAAGTTATTGATTTAGTTAAAACAAGGAATAAATAAATAACAGACAATCTTTTTAGGGTTAACACTCTGGCTAGCCTAATATGGATGGAAATAAGAGTACATGGCCATGCTGAAAAAATTTTGAGTACCTAAGTGAAGAGATAATTTACTAAAATAGCGGAAATTTATTTAGTAAATTTATTAACATTTAATAACGGATCTATTAACATCATGCAATTTGTGATAAACACATGTAGATTCATGCTTAATTTCGAAAATTAAAGGCCTTTTACTTACATTGAGTAATAAATGGAGAATCGGTTGGAGGTTTCTTTACAGCATCAATCCTCAGCAATACCGGATCTTCTATGATATATCCCGATCGAAAGCAAAACCGACTTGTGGGAATCAAACCGGAAGAATAAAAGAAGAATAAATTTCTTCTAAATTTTTCCCTAAGGAAAATCAGTAATTGGGCAAAAACTTGAGAGAGAATTTCCACTTTTCTAATTAAAGTGAGAAGTGTACAAAATATGAATCCCAATTGTCATATTTATAGGAAAATATGATATCTAATCTCTATAGATATGTTTATCTCTTAATTATATATAAACTTATTTAGTCTTTATGGCCCACGTATATATATATACATTTATATAAACCTTGGAAAGCAATCACACGCTGACGCCGCATGAAGACTAACATATGTTTATATATATATATATTTCTTTTTATTTACTTTTCATTATATAATAGTTATATATTTAAAATTAGAACAATTCAAATAATAATTTCTAATTTAAATATATTTAGCCAAAAAGTAATATCTTAATTATCATTGAATCATATTCAATTAATTAATTATTTTGGGCCAAAACCAATTTGTTTCTTAAACCAAATTGTATTTAATTCTCCCTAATATTTATTATTTAATTAAATAAATAAACTCATTATTTAATTAAAAATACTAATTATTAATTTCCATTTAAATAAACTCATTATTTAAATAATTATTTTAAACAATTAATTTTGCCGTAAAATATTATAATTGATAATGTTATATTAATTTCCATTTAAATAAGCTCTTTATTTAAACAATTAATATTGTATCAAAATATTAATAATATTTATATTAATTATCATTTAAATAATCTCATTATTTAAATAATTAATATTGCCTAATTTTAAGTAAATTCAATTACTTAAATTATTTATTCTTCCTAAGTTAAATTAATAACTTAGTTTTACTACAACGATATTTGGGCTAGCATAGGGACCCGATGGACCTATAGATCATGGGCTTAATAATTAGTCAATTAAGTGATTAACACATAATCAGTTAATTACTTATTATTTAACTATGAATAATTCCACTATAAATTCATAACTGAACTCCCCTCACTATAAATGAGTTATGTTCATTTAGTTTATATCTGTGATATATCCTTCACGTGGAACCCTCATAATTACAGGCAGATAAATTTACCGTTTTGCCCCTGTAATTACCTCTTTATCCTTGTGTTTCTACTGATTCTCCAATAAACTTTATCTTTAGTCGAACTAGAGATAAGGTACTTCTGTGATCAATAAAAGTCGTGGCGCCACTTGTGCATGTCTCGAATCAGTACATCAAGAGAGTTTCCTAAGGTTCGTAAAATGTTTAGGTATCGCACTGATACCGTTAATTTATAGGAAAGTTATTAATTCCATCTCATGAAAATGAGTTCCCAGCTACTTAGCTAGCCATGTTCCCAAACCAGGACTGTATCGAGCGTTTTTACAGATCGCTCTCAACCATGTGAATCAAAGAACATAACTCCATAAATAGGAGTCCGCATTTCACTCAGGATTGAGATCTATCACTGTTGATAAACTGTGACGACCCACATCTTTTAAATTCATTTAAATATAAAACACATCGGAAGTTTTTATATTTTAAGAAAAATGGCGTGGATATGTTTGAAAGTTGGCTAGCCAAAACATGTTTACATCTTAAATTCTGAAATCTAAAAACACAAGGAACATTAAGTTCCTAATCAGGAGTTCAAAAGGTCTAATAATCATAAAAGTAAGACGTGTAGCTCTTAAGAGCTATATACAATTTACATCTCAAAAGACACAACATAAACAAAACAAGACCATGGTCTTTTAAATGTATCTATTCCATTTCTGTGTCATCATCCTCTCGATCAAGCGCGCACCAGCTCCTCTCCCACAACCCCAAACATTACCTGAAATGTTTGTAATATCATGAGCTAACAACTAAGCCCAGTGAGAATAAACAGAATAAAAAGTAAAGTTAGACCCCAAACTCGTATCCGGATTCGTGTCCAAGAACTTACTTACTCTTTGCTATCAATCCATTCAAAGAGTTTTATATCAAGTGTTCCATTTTTACTTACCAATTCTCCAATATAATTGTGGAACTACATTCCAAACATTTCTGGGTATGGTTTCGTAATGCATATAACATTTATATCTCATTTTCTTTATATACCTTATACTATATACAAGGTTTATATTCAAATGTTTAATCTCCAATTTCAAGATCTTCCAATTTGTTGATAAACTAGTTCTCTTACATATATCACTTAATAGATATACAAGGTTCAATACAACCTCGTATTCTCTCATTATCAATTCAATCTCATTTCTTTTCCTATAGCATTCGGCTATCAAAAGTTTACTTTCTATTATTTTTAATATAATAAAGTTAAGCTTACTCGGACTTAACATATTCAACAATCACAATTTACGATTAATGACGATAATATTAGTACACGTAGTCTAATCATTATTCATTAATTCGCTAAACAAGTGTAAAGGACATATAACCTTTACATCAATATAACTATCACATACGAATAATGTCAGGTAATGAAGCTCCCGTACGTCAGTTCATTCACCTCATTATCTCGCTTTCCAAAATAAAGTATACGAAGTCCTTTAAATAATATTATTCCATCTCTAGTGAATAATGACAGGTAATGAAGCTCCCGTAGGTCAGTTCATTCACCTCATTAAACTCACTTTCCAAAATAAAATATACCAAGTCTTTTCTATAATATCTTCCCATCTCTAGTGAATAATGTCAGGTAATGAAGCTCCCGTAGGTCAGTTCATTCACCTCATTATCTCACTCACCGAATACAGGTAATGAAGCTCCCGTAGGTCAGTTCATTCACTCTGTATCTTCGTATATGTATCATAGTAATTATGGATAATACCAGATAATGTGAACTCGCATAGTTCCATCATTATCCCATTATCCATCTCCTCCGATCATGCAAAAGTCCCGCAGTCCTGTTGCATTCCCCATGTACATATACGGAAATATAAAACGAATAATACCAGACAATGCAAGCACACTCAGTCTATGCATTGCCTCATTCCTCCCAATAAACGATCATGCAATATGATATGATATGATTTATGCTTTCGAGTGTAAGTAAAGTAAATATAAACATTCAACATAATCGAAAGGGCATAAAGTAAAGGACGTAAAGTAAAGTGCATAAGGTAAATGGATCATAGATGTCCTTATGCATAAAGTAAATAAATAGGGATTTCGGAAGAATAATAAGTAGATCGAACTTCCGATACTTTCATAAAAGTAAGTTCTCATCTTAAATAAATGAACTTCACTTTCAAGGATTCTAAACTCCCAAATAAAATCCAAGATTCTATTTTCCAAGTTCCTTTAACCATTCTATCTAAAAGTTTGGATCTTTTAACTTCCAATGATCCATTTTGATCTCCGGAACGATTCTAACTTAGAACTTTCAAAAGTTCAACGTTCCCTCGAAAAACCCCAAAGTTTTCACTCAAAGAACTAGCTCCTAATCCTAAGGGCACTAGCTCAATTTATTTTACTCTTAGATTCAAATCCTATTCTTAACCTCCGATTTTACAAACCGTTCTACTTATTCGGTTTCTAAAGTTACTTTAAATCCTATTTATTCTCACCTTAGCCAATAGTTTTGCTCCAAGTCTCCGAAGCACGATAAATCAACGATCCAAAACACCTACAATTTAAAAGTATATCTAACGATCATTAATTAATCAAACATCGATCAATTAACATCTAAAAGCTCAAAACGACGAAAAACCCTGTAAACCCCACTATGAGGCTCTCGGCCCTCCCATGAAAGTGGGTCTCGGGTTTGGTTTTCCGGCTTTTAGGTACTTTAGAGGTGTTTCGAGTTGGTTTTAAGCAATTTCAAAGTTCCCGATTTCAATGGGTAACAATGATTCAGGTTTTTGAACAATAATCAATTCCCCGAATTTAATTTCAATAAACATCATATCAATAAAAGTAAACCCCAAAACAACCCCCACAATGAAAAATTCAAACAGGAAGGGCTTCGACTGAAACTCGGTTTTAGGGTTTAGGGAATGTTGCCAAAATCACTAAAAACAACTCCCGTAATAAAAGTCATCGAGTTTAACGGCAATAAATCGAAGATTCAAAAGGAAAACTCCATTAAAACACTATTTGGAGCTTAGGGTTTGAACTTTAACTTACCGAGAAGTCCGTAGAACACGGATGGAAGGCACGATTGTTAGGTGGAAAGGAATCCTAGACTCGAGGGCGTTCCGATGCAACCGAAATCGAGTCGATCTGTCGAGAAACGAACGAAACCCGAAAATCTCCCTCCCATGGATGAAGTCCACGGTTTTGGAGGAGGAAAAATGACAAGTTTTGGTAAATTTTGGTCAAAGTGGTGATTTTAAAGATGAGTGAATAGTGAATTGATATTTTTAAGAAATTGGAAATGACGGTTGCGTCCTTTTATGACTTTTCACTGATAAACCGAAACCCGAAGTTCTTAAATTAATCTAAAGGTGATTAATAATTATTAATTGGCCAATTAATAATTATTAATGTCACCGAAACGAAATTAGGCTAATTAAAACGATTAAAAAGAATTTCGGGCGAAATTAACTACTAAAATCGAAATTACTACTTTCAAATTAACCTTAAATACTAATTAAAATAATTAAATAAAAAAAATCACTTCAAAATAACGGGACGTTACATAAACTTAGTTTGATATTCGATCATTTCTCGTAAACGGTACTAATGAGAAATTTGATCGAACATCGTGGTCCTATCTTACACAATCAACATTGCATATGATACTTCATTTCATGTCTCCCACATGAATGATCAGGATTAGATCATTTGTCTATAAACAAAATGCGAAGCTATCAACAGTGTTACCAGGATAAGGTTCCCAAATGTTATCCATTTACTGTAGACACTTTTAAGTTACTCATCTCGACTTTAATCCTCTCGTATGACTCACATACTAAGCCGTGATTTCATAAGAGTGACTTAGGGTTTTACTATTTGAATGTTTGATATTTATATGTTTCCATATATTCCTAATATCTTCAATTGAATCAATATAGATAATAAAGACTTATGTTTATTTATTTTATTTATTCGAAATAAATTATTTTTATTAAATAATTACAAGTTCTAGGACACCATTCCTAACACTAACCATATGATTGATAGAAAATTACCTCCCTACCCTCAACATGTGTGGAAATGTCAAAAGTCATACCTGTAACGCACATAGTATGAAGAATGCAGAACATAGCCATCATTGCAGTCGTGGGGAAGTGAACCGCCGTCAACAAGTCACATCATTCCTTTTTTGAGAAACCGTGTACGGTTAGCTATATCTCTCAATTTTGAATTAAATTCTTCCATAACTGCCCTCCTCCATCCTAAAAAAAGGCCCATTTTTTCTCCAAAAACAAAAACTGAAAGTCCGTTTGAATTTTTCTTCCATAAACGCTCTCCTTCATGCATCTAAATTAGTTCCAAGTCGCAAGTAATACAAAGATAGCACGTTTATTCTCTAACTGCTGGTATGAATTCTTCAAACTTTCATCATATTTTCCTTTCTATGGTTGCTTCCTCCAAATAGCCATGGCTTGTTTCTCATTTCTCTCTGATAACTTACAAAAAAATAGCCATGAGCAAATGGTGGCTACTTTTACATAATCTGTGGTTATATCTGAGTATTTTTCATCATTTTTTCTGTTTTAGGAAAGAATGTCTGATAGAAAGGGAAAAAGGCCACAAGAACACCAGCCAGAGGTAACATCTAAACCCTAAAGGTCCATGCATGTTCTGATCTTCCCCCCTCCTCTAATTTATGTGTATAGCCATTGCTTGTATGTATTTACTGTTTATACATATTGTACGAGATGTACTACTTTAGGAAATGTTCAATTTCATCGTTTGTGTTCTGACCTACAGTGTATTGTTGTAGGTATTGTGTGTTCAAAAGGTATTGTGTGTATAAAAATGTATTATTATACGAAATACACAAGATAATTAATGTATAATGTGATCTGGGTTCTAATACTTTCATGATTGTTTACTGATCGTATGTTACGTACTTCAGTATATGTAGTACTTTCAAGTTGATTTATATAGTGTCAATGCATGTACTGCTGCTCATTTTTTTAGTTTTAGAATATTTCGTACTAAAATACATTTGGTACTTATGAGAGTGATTATTAATGGCTAGGAACCTGAATTGATACTTCCTAAAGGAGAATGCTTGCAAGATCAGAAGGTCAATATCTATTGCAAAACAAATGTTTTGAAGACCCTCAAACATAAAATGACTCCTAGCAAAAAGAGGATTTTGAGGAAATCTGTCATGAGCAATTTCCTAGAACTACCGGCATCAAACTTCCCAACCCAATCACTTCTTCAGATACTAAGACGACGTGTTGCAAACAGTAATAAACAGATACTAATTTTCAACATTGAGGGAGCGGAAATAGACTTCACAATGAAGGACTTCGCGCTTCTTACGGGTCTAAATTGTGAGGAGGAAAGATACATATGTGTCGAACAACTACCACCTAGCACGATAGAAAGGGATTTCTGGCACAGTTACGCATCACCGAGGCTGGTGTACTTTATGATATGGGTTGAATGATGCCATTTTGAATAACAAACAATCATGTCGTGTATGTATTGTCAGTATTACATACTGTTTGACTGCGTTCGGTATCAAGTTTATGTGGTTTTAAATCGGTTCTTCTATGCGCTTTAACATTCAATTCTATGTATGTTATTTCTTTTATATACGCTTAGTATAGTATGTACTTTATGATCTGGGTCGAATGATGCCATTTTGAATCAACAAACAATCATGTCGTGTATGTATTGTGTACCAAGTACTTTTGATAATGTATGTATATAAATGGTTAGACTTTTTTTTTAAAAATGCTACTGACTTCCTACAATGGTTTGCAATCTTTAAACTTGTATTAATTGAAACATAATAAGAACGCTGGAAAAATATTGAGCAAATTATACAATTATTATATGGAAATTAAAGCATAAAAAACATTTTATATTAATATTATGGCATCTTCAACTAATTCCATCAGTGCGTACATCAAAAACCATACAAAATAAATGTACCCAAAATGTCCGTGTAGCAAACATTCTACGCTAGAGTGCATCACAAAATGTCATATCTAAGGAGTGTGAATACGTAAATGAGATTTTGGGGGAATATGACAAAATTAAATTTTTGAAGAAAGTAAAGTAGGTGAGATGTGATGGGGTATGAAGGGATGGGATAAGAAAAGTGGTCAGGATTATACTTGGTAAACGTAAAAGAGAAGGAAGCTAACCGTACAGATGCTTGAAATCTAGAAGAAAAACCATCATGAAATATTGGGGGTATATTGGGTATGTAATTTATGAAATGTGAGCTGGTGGGCTATTTACTGAAATATAAAAACATGTGTCTATTTGTTGATACCCAAGTCCAAAAAGCGGCCATCTATTCAATTAACTCATCTTTTTAATAGTACTAGTATTAATGAAGTAATGGATGTGGTTAAGGGTTTACTTGGAATGCACATTGGAAGTGACTTATGGTTCTTCACAATAAGGCTTTCCTTAATTAAAGAGAATAGATAAATTTTTCTAACTATGAAAGAACCTGAGATAATTCTTCAATGACTCAATTAT
Source organism: Gynostemma pentaphyllum (assembly GCA_028015215.1). NCBI lineage: Eukaryota > Viridiplantae > Streptophyta > Magnoliopsida > Cucurbitales > Cucurbitaceae > Gynostemma > Gynostemma pentaphyllum. The sequence goes on from CM051346.1 coordinate 26,994,297, forward strand.
GAAAAAGTTTTAGGATTATGATTGTCGTAGAATGTATGTTAATAATTTTTGTTGAGACCTTTGTTTATTCAATAATTAACTATTATTTGACCTTTGTTGTTTTATTATTAATATTTAATTATTTTTTTGACATTTGCTTATATATTATTTAATTATTTTTTTGATATTTGTTTATTTATTATTCAGATTTAGTAAGTTAAATATTAGCAATTTTCTTTAATTGATTTTAATTATAGCTTAAGTAATAATTTATAGGATAATACATGGATATGCAAGAGGAGAATGAAGAATTTGGCATACTTATATGTATTTTAGCTCGAGCTATTAAATATTATTATGTCACATGTTCACAAGAGTCCTTGTATGAACTCAACACAAACGGGTAATATCTGGCTGATGGAAATATTGCAAGGAAATGAAAATCATTGTCATAATATGTTTAGAATTAAAAAGAATGTCTTCGTTTAATTATGTGATGAGTTGCAAATGAATTATGGTTTAAAAGGTTCAAGAAGATTATGTGTGGCAGAAATGTTAGGGATGCTTTTACATATTCTTGGACATGGGGTAAGTAATAGGTTAGCACAAGAGCGATTCCAACATTAGGGTGAAACTGTGAGTAGATATTTTTCTAAAATATTGAATATTGTATGTGAGATGGCTATCGATGTAGTGAAACCACAAGATCCAGAGTTTAAAGACATTTCTGAAGAGATATTACGAGATTCAAGATATATGCCACATTTTAAGGTAAATATTTATGCAATTATTATATTTTTAAGAGAAAAGTATAATATGTAATATTTCTCTATTGCTTTGTATTAGGATTGTATTGGAGCAATTGATGGAGTACATGTTCATGACTCAATTCCTGTTGAAGATCAAGTGTCGTACATTGGAAGAAAAGGAATACCAACTCAAAATATAATGGTTGTTTGTAATTTATCTTTGCATATGATGGTTGGAAAGGAACGACTCATGATGCAAGGATTTTTATGTCAGCTTCATCATTTAAATTTTTCTAAATGTAGAGTCCCATTATTTTAAGGTAGAATTAATTTTTTTATTATTTTTCTTTCCTATATTTATTTAATTAGTTTGATTCTGGCAATTTAGAATTTAGAAGCTTTAACCTTTTTTTAGTAATTTTAAATTTCAAAGTTATATTGTGAACTAGGTGCATTAAATATTATTAATAGGTCAATTGATAATAATTAATCACCTTCTAGCTTAAATTAATCGTGTGGGTTAATTTTTAAAGGAAAGTTGAGTTTTAAGAGCATGGGGTAATTTTTAAAAGAAAAAGAAAAGGTCTTTTTCAATTTGAAAAATATATCTTCAAGTTCTAGGGTCTTCCTCATCTTCTTCATTCTTCATTTTGAAAATAAAAAAAAAGTTCATTTCTTCCCCCTCATTTTCGGCCAAACCAAGAAACCTAGAGAAAAAATGTGTTTTCTCTCTCATTTCTCAACCGTTTTGAGCGATTTTTGTTGCGTTGGTTTGGTACTAACATGGAAAATCTTTCTCCTAAGGTTTAGAAGGAAAAATCTTGCTCTTAGAAGCTCCAAGAGGTAATTTACTTTATGGGTTTCTTGTTAGTTTTGTAATATTTTTATTGAAATACCAATGTCTAAGTTGGTAGAACTTGAAATTTCCTTTCTATTTTACTTTTTCTATAAACCCTAGATTAATCCATAACCAAACTTTGCTAAGTACCAAGCTAATTTGAAAATCCCAAACCCTTGAAGGTAGATTTGGCCAAAATCCTCCTCTTTTTTCTTTTCTTGGAGTGTAGTTAAATTTTAAAATATTTTGATCATAACTTCTTCGTCCGAACTCCGTTTTGAACCTGTAAGGTAACAAACTTTTCATTTTTCTGAGATCTATCTTTTGAATTAAATTTCATAGCCATCAAAGTTCTATAGAAAAAGCTGTCGTCAAAATACCTCTCGGCCTATTGGAGGAAAAACAGGTTTTCTTTGTTTCTTGTTCGTTTCTTCGGATTTCCATGAGAAAACTTGCTTGGATCTTGGAAAAACAATTAGGATGAATTTAGGAAAGGAATCATTTCATTTAAGGCCAAAAAGGTGAGATTTTAAAAAACAATTATGGGTTTTATGTTTGTTTTAGTGTTTGTGAAATGAAATCCCAAGATCTAAGTTAGTGGAATTTGAGATTCTATTTCTTATCCTTTTTCTCTTCAATTTGGATGTCATTTCTCTTACTCTTAAGCTTAGTTTTACTTCTCATTTCCTCAAAACAAACTTAAACCCTCTTCCCTTATAAATTGACAAAACTGTGGGTGTCAATGAAGCAAATCCCGGGCACTTTTTATTTTTTAATTAATTGATGTTTGTTAGTTGTTTGTTTGATTAAATTAATGTATTTTAGGTGTAATTAACTTGTAGGTGGTGTTGGTTGTTCGCTTGACGATTCGTTGGAACGTTAATTTCCACTCAAGTGTTAAAGGTGGGGATAAATAGAATTTACGGTAAATTTAGGAACTAAATTCTTAAACGAATTGTATGGCTCGGGAGAAAAGTTAAAATTGGAATTAAGTGATTTGAGCATGCTAATTATATAATTTATTAGGATTCGGAAGTATAGAATCGATATTTGGAATTTACGGATTTTACATATTCTTGGAAGGTAAAGTATGGAATTATTGGGTTCAAGTACGTTTATGCTTGAAGTTTGATTATCATGTGTTCTTGGATGTTTAATTTACGATATCGAGATTTTCTGATTACTTGGGACTTATTTTCTAAGACTGTGTTTTTCCAGCAATTAGAGTCTTTGGCATATAAGATATTCGATTTGCAGGATTGTTGTGATCGATAAAAGTATGGGCTTAAGAGCCTATACGTTCTAATGTTCTTGATTAACGTTACTCTTGATGAGTTGTTCTGAAATTAGTTCTCTATTTATATTTTGATATTTGAATTTCTGATCTTTATTATCACATTTGTTTGCATGGAGGAATTGATGAGTTATTATTTTTGCACATAAACTTGGGATTATTTTTCATACTTTGATGATTAAATAGCTTAAAAACTAGGTAATTATCTTTGATTTGTGTTTATGTGCTAGGTTGGAGAAGAGATGATGAAAAAGGACTAAAAAATTGTATTTTGGACCTTTCTTGACACTTCGGCACCATGACAACAACTTTTAGTGGCCGCAACCATAAGAAAAAGTCTGCAGAATCTGATTCCAAGAGCCCAACTGTGACGACCCGACTTATTCAGAAGAAGTCGGTCGCGGTTACACAAGCGGAAGTAAATAGTTTAAGCTCAAAATAACTTTTTTGTAACAGATTGAAAATTTCGGCATGAAGTATTTGTAAAGTGCATGCCTCAAATACAATACAAAATAAACCTGTTATTAGAGTTCATCGGCTCGTCGACCGGTTCAGAATTTTCATAAAACTATACGAAAAGTAAAGCTCGGTGCACCGATTTTAAAGTATTATATAAACATAGTCTACATAATGTTTAGCTCAAAATCAAAGAAAACATAAGTCAAGCTTGACCCCTAAACTCCCAAAAACAAGGCTCGCGTGCCGGAGATCCAATCCAAAAGCTCCACCTCGTCATAGTCAACGCGCACCACCTGCCTCTCCACGCCCTCGTCCCCGAGTGTTACCTGAAAGGTGATATAGAGCACCTTTGAGCATGACACTCGGTGAAAACAAAAGAATATGAACGGTGATAGAATGCGAAAGTACATAACAACATGCTTAAAATGTGTATGAAGTACAAATGCGTTATGTTTGAATGATAACAACTAGTCAAAACATCATTCAATACATCTTTCCTTCCTCTTTGATACCACAAGCATTTCCAATACAAACCCGGCGTCTCACTACGCCCATATTACCAAAATCAATCAACCTTTGAGTCGAAGCTCATCTCTGTTTCAAACTAATTCCATTCACTAGCACCTGAGTCATTCTAACATAGCACACCGGGGCTCTATCATCTCTCTGCCACAGTAACCACGTGTAACGTCCAACACCCATACACCGTTACACTGGTTAATCACATTACCGCCACGGTAATCACGAGTAACGTCCAACACCCATACACCGTTATACGGGTTACAACCCCATGGCAACATAACGATCACATGATATGCATGAGTGGCATGTATGACATGAAATGAATTAAACATACTTCTTCATAACAAGATTATATAACGGGATATCGAATCAACAATTGTAATTAGATCCACTTTTCAAACTAAGCATATGACTCCATCTTTACTCATATAGTGTTCAAATTTCAAATATTCACATGGTTCGTGATCACAACTAGTTTCCGAGCATAATCAAGAAAAGTATCACATATGCATAATCATAGTCCCAAATCCAGCATATGACTCGTTCACGGACTATGAACATAATAACAAAAAAATTTAAGCATGCTTCAATGATTAACTAGTAAAGAGAACAATAATTCTAGTTTAGGCTATCAAGCATTTCGACTCTTTAACCCAAATGCCGGAATCGATATCTCTTCCCATAACTTCACTTGCTTCCAAACTTTACCACCCACATCACAATTCATGTTACTCATGTCCACAAATTTCATTTCCGAATTAGTTCCAAAAGGAACGGGGACGCCACACCAATCACCCTTCCGATTCTTTTTGTTCTCACCTTCAAAGTTGGCTCCACGTATCTCCACTCGCCTTTGGCCTACAACAAGTTCATCCATATATTTTTAGGCTAATATAAACATTACAAAAAAAACCATAACCACCACAATTAGCCCTGAACCCGGTTAGTGACACAAATGCCAAAACTAGTTGATTCGGGATGCAATTTTCGGTCAAACAAGGAGTACTTATGAAATATTCATTGGATTGATGCTCTAAGGTGGTTTTCTTGTTAAATACATATATTTAAACACTCAAATGCTCCAGAATTGGTAATCCTTCATTAAAAGTCAAGAAACTCACAAAACATGAAAACTAGTCAAACAAAAGTGCAATTTTTGTCAACTTGGAAATTTACTCAAAAGTCCATTACTTTAATCTTCTAAAGTGTTTTCCATGTATAAAATATACAGATAAACATCCAAACTTTCCAGAATTAACAACTTTTAAGATGCAACCAAGAAACACCCAAACTAGCTAAGTTTAAAAACTAGTTTTTAGGCCAATTTTGACAACTTCTCAAAAATCACCCTCTTCCCTTTCCAAGTTGTTTTTCATGTGGAATATATCCATATAAACACACTTACTTTCCAGAATTCATAATCTCAAAGTAAAACCATGGAAAACCTTACTTTAAAGAAGCTAGAAATTTCAAAACATTGCCATTTTAAGGTGTATTTCATCATGAGTCTATACATGGCCTTTGGTTCTTCCTAACCTTGATAAACATGAATCTTACAATCATTTAACATCTTAGGTTCCAGAATTGAGAAGCTCAAAGTGTTAGTCAAAGAATTTCCAAAAGTCAAAAGTCACCAAAAAGCTTCAAAACCTCCATTAATGGAGTTTTGTAAAAGCTTGAATTCTCACAAGTCATTGATTCTTTAAAGAACCCTTAAGATATGATACTTGGGATTCAATATGTCATTTAAAACATCATTTCTAGAATTTACAACTAGCTAGAACCCTCATGCAAACACCCCTCAAGAACACCCAAACATCACCATGGAAACTAACCAAAAATGGAATTCTAGGTTAGTTAATACCTTGAGTTCTTGATCAATTCCACCTCTAAATCTTGCTTGAATCCTCCTAGGTTGATGATTCCTCCACAATCCAACAAAAACCCAAAGAGAAAGACAAGGATTCATGGAATTGAATGAGCATTGAGAAGAGAAAAAGTTGGGAGAGAGGGGGGGTCACGGTTTGGTGAGGAAGAAAAGATGAGGGAATTTCTTATTTTCTTGTCTTTTTTTTTCCTTATTTTTCCTTTTTATCTTTTTCCCTTTGTCCCTTTTTCCTAAATAAATAAAATAACTTAAATCAAATTGTTTGCAAGTCCCTCCACCTCTTCCAATTATTTCACACCCCTCCATCTCTTTCTTTTGCTAGCTAGTCCTTACCCAAAACTAACTATGGTTAGTTTTTTATCTTTCAAATCAACTTCCACCCATGGTTAAACACTAAGTAACCAAAAGTACTTGTAAAATCAATTCCAAACAAGCCAAAGTAAGGAAAATTCTTTAATATCATAAAAATATTTTCCGGGTCCTTACAGTCTCCCCACCTTAGAATTTTGCGTCCTCGCAAAATCAAGCCTCGGAGAACAGAAACGAATAACGCTCCCTCATCTTATCATCGAGTTCCCACGTAGCCTCCTCCGTTAATTGATTTCGCCATAGAACTTTCACCAATTTGATCGTCTTGTTGCTGAGTACCTTTTGGTCACTTGCTAGAATCTCCACAGGGGTTTCCTCGTACATTATGTCCTCATCAAACACTAGGAAAAGAATGTTTTGGTTTCCAAAGTTGTATTATGTTGTAAACTTTTGTTTCAAAATCGATGCATCGAACTTATTGTATTGACTTGTGTGTGTCAACTCCAATAGGGCGGTCTCTTGTTGTTAACCGGGTGGTGTATACTGAGGAGCTCAGTATATCGGGTTTTGATACTCGGGCTATGTTGATCGTGATGCCCTTATCAGACTATGATGTGATATTGGGTATGGATTGGTTGTCGGTCCATCGTGCCACAATTGATTGTGAAAAGAAGAAAGTAGAGTTTGTGGACCTAAGTGGAGGCCGAGCTTATTTTCGGGGCTCCGAGGGTAAAGTGGCGCCAATGGTGATATCGGCCTTGCAGGCAAATGCCTTGATACAAAAGGGCGCCTGGGGTTATTTGGCAAGTGTGATCGATACTTCAGTGGACGAAGTAAGAGTGGGTACGGTGCCTATTGTGCAAGAATTTCCAGACGTCTTTCCCGATGAGCTACCTGGTCTTCCACCGGTGCGGGAGATGGATTTTCGAATTGAGTTGCTTCCGGGAACGGCGCCACTATCTAAGGCACCGTATCGAATGGCACCGGCAGAGTTGAAAGAACTCAAGGTGCAACTTCGAGAGGTTGCTTGATCTGGGATTTATCCAGGCCAGGTATCACCCTGGGGGCGCACCTCATCGTTCGTTAAGAAGAAAGATGGAACTTTGCGACTATGTATTGACTATCGTGAATTGAATCGGGTAATCGTGAAGAATAAATACCCTTTGCCTCGCATAGAAGATTTATTTGACCAGTTGAGAGGGGCTACGGTGTTTTCCAAGATTGACCTTCGATGCCGGGGTACCATCGATTGAGGATTGCCGATGAGGATATTTTGAAGACGGCTTTTAGACTCGATATGGCCACTATGAGTTCGTGGTCATGTCGTTTGGTTTGACGAATGCGCTCGTGCATTCATGGATCTTATGCATACTGTGTTCCGGCAATTCTTAGACCTTTTTGTCATTATTTTCATAGATGACATCTTGGTCTATTCCAAAGATGAGGAGATGCATGCAATCCACCTTCAGAAGGTGTTATCGACGTTGAGAGCCGAAAAGCTTTATGCGAAATTCTCAAAATGTGAATTTTGGGTAAAGCAAATTGCTTTTTTGGGTCATGTAGTTTCAAGCGAAGGTATCTCGGTGGATCCCTCAAAGGTAGAAGCAGTTAGTGGTTGGCCTCGACCAACTAGTGTACCTGAGATTCGGAGTTTTCTCGGGATTAGCAGGATATTACAGGAGATTCGTTCAGGACTTTTCTAAAATTGCCGCCCCTTTAACTCGATTGACTAGGAAGGGTGTGAAGTATGTGTGGTCGAAGAGTGTGAACGAAGTTTCGAGGAGTTGAAGCATAGGCTTATCACGGCTCCCAGTTTGACCTTGCCTGACCATTCGGGTGGTCTCACGGTGTATAGTGATGCATTGTTACGAGGGATCGGGTGCGTACTTATGCAACATGGCAAGGTGATTGCATATGCATCCCTGAATCAAGGAGCATGAAAAGAGATATCCGGCCCACGATCTTGAATTAGCAGGATGGTTCATGCTCACGAAAATTTGGCGCCACTACCGTATGGGGAGAAAGTAACGATCTATAGTGATCACAAAAGTTTGAAATACTTCTTCACGCAAAAGGAGTTGAACATGAGGCAACGACGGTGGCTGGAATTGGTGAAAGACTATGATTGTGATATCCAGTACCACCCAGGCAAAGCTAATGTGGTTCTTGACGCTCTTAGTAGGAAGGCGTCTCATACCGCAAAGACTTTTTGTCGCATCAAGTACGCCTTCGGTGGGAGATGGATAGGGCGGAGATTGCATATCTCACTAGTGAACTCGCGGCGGGTTTAGCTAGTCTCACAATGGGTCCTACCCTTAGACAACTAATGATTGAGGCTCAACGTGGTGAACCTCATTTGGCTTCAAGGATTTTTGGAGGCGGAGTCTAGTTTACCTGGATATTTCACTTTCTCCTCGAGATAACGCCCTATTATACCATAGACGCTTGTGTGTGCCCCCGAGTTCTACTTTCCGACAGGAGTTGTTAGATGAAGCTCATAATTCTATGTTCTCGGTGCATCCAGGTGGGAACAAGATGTATCAGGACTTGCGGCAACACTATTGGTGGCCAGGAATGAAGCGGGAAGTAGCGAAGTATGTTACGAAGTGTCTTGTTTGCCAACAAGTCAAAGCTCTTAAGCGATGTCCACCAGGGTTGCTTCAGCCATTGAGTGTTCCAGAATGGAAGTGGGAGGAGATATCGATGGATTTCATTACCGGATTGCCTCGAACACTTAAGGGTTATGATACGATTTGGGTGATAGTAGATCGACTGACCAAGAGTGCCCATTTTATTCCAGGGAAGATTACTTACTCGGTAGAGGTATGGGCTCGATTATACTTGAGAGAGATTGTACGTCTCCATGGTGTGCCTGTCAAGGATTGTGTCCGATCGGGATACACGTTTTGTTTCCAAGTTCGCGGACATTACATGAGGCTATGGGAACCCGACTTGATTTCAGTACGGCTTTCCATCCTCAGAGCGATGGTCAAACTGAGCGAGTTAATCAGATTTTGGAAGATATGTTGAGGGCTTGTATTATGGATTTCGGGGGTACCTGGGATACTCACTTGTATCTCGTGGAATTTGCGTATAATAACAGTTACCAGTCTTCGATTGAAATGGCTCCATTCGAGGCATTGTATGGAAGAAAGTGTCGTTCACCGGTTCACTGGGACGAAGTGGGAGAACGTAAATTGCTGGGACCGGAATTGGTGCAAACGACTTGTGAAAAGATTAGTTTGATTCGTGAGCGAATGCGAGTGGCTCAAAGCCGACAGAAAAGTTATGCGGATGTTCTGCGTAGTGCACTAGAGTTCGCGGTGGGGGATCATGTATTCCTCAAAGTTGCACCTATGAAAGGTGTAATGCGCTTTGGGAAGAGAGGAAAGCTTAGCCCACGTTTTATCGGACCATACGAGATTTTGGACCGAGTTGGGAAGCTAGCTTATCGTTTGGCTTTACCGCCTGCTCTTTCTGCGGTTCATAACGTATTCCACGTGTCTATGCTTCGAAAATATGTAGCCGACCCGTCCCACGTTATTGATTTCCAGCCTATAGTGTTTGATGAGAACTTAACGTACGAGGAAACCCCTGTGGAGATTCTAGCAAGTGAGCAAAAGGTACTCAGAAACAAGACGATCAAACTGGTGAAAGTTTTGTGGCGGAATCAATTAACGGAAGAGGCTACGTGGGAACTCGAGGAAACGATAAGGGAGCGTTATCCGTTCCTGTTCTCCGAGGCTTGATTTTGCGAGGACGCAAAATATTTAAGGTAGGGAGACTGTAAGGGCCCGGGTTCGTAATTTATTTATTTTTGGAATGTTATTATTTGAATTATTTGATTTTTGAAGTTAACCATAGTTAGTGAACCATGGTTAAGTTGGAAAAAGGGGACTAAAAGCAAATTAATTAGTAAATGAAGGACTAGTTAGCAAGGGAAAAGTAGGAAAAGGATTTGAAAATAAAAAATTGGAGGTGGAAGGACTTGATATTTATTTTAGGAGGTGGAGGGATGTGAAAATAAATTGATTTAAGTTGTTTTATAATTATTTGGAAATTAAAAGTATAAATATGGAAAATTAGAAATGGAAAAAAAAAAAAAAAAAAAGGCAAAATTCATTTTTTTTGCTTTCTCTTCTCCCTCCTTGGACCGTCGCCCCCCCCCATTCTCTCTCAATTTTCCATTTCTCTTCTCTTTATTCCTTGAGAAATTTGAAGAGGCTTTTCATGATTCATGGTGGGATCATCATCCTAGGAAGATCTACATAAGAAATTGGAGAAGAACTACTAAGAATCAAAGGTTAGTTCACCCTAGAAGTCAATTTTGCTTAGGTTTTTCCATGGTGTTTGATGTTTAAAGTGTAGTTCTTGTGGGTTATTCTCTTTATATTTCTGGATTTTGGTGAGTTAAAGTCATGTATGAATCATAGGTTCCATCTCTAAAGTTTCATTTAAAAAAAAAATCAAAGGATAAATTAGCTTGAAGCTTTTCCCAAACTCCATTAATGGAGGTTCTTGAAGCTTTTCCTTGTTTCTTTGAATTTTTGGGTTTTCTTGACCAATAACTTGAGTTTTTAATTTCTGGAAGTTAAGGATGATATATGTTAATAAAGTATGTGGAAACCAACTTGGAAAGAAGAGAAATTATGTTAGATTAAAACCCCAAAGAATTGGCCAATTAACTAGTTTTCAAGTAGCTTGTTTTGGGTGTTTCTTTGTTGATTCTTAAGGTTTTCAATTTCTGGAATATATGAGAGTTTATATACTTATATTAAACAAGAAATCACTTTAGAACATCAATTCCATGTATCTATCATGTGTACTTTCGTTTGACCGAAAATGGCATCCCGAATTGGCTAGTTTTGGTGTTTTTGTCACTTAACGGGTTCGGGGTTGATTGCGGTTATATTGGCTGAGTTTTAATGAGTACATTAGCCTAAACTTGTTATGGGTTAATGTATTGTAGGCCAAGAACGAGTAGACACCCGTGAAGTCAACATCGAAGGTGAGAACAAAAGAATCGGAAAAGTGTTGAGTATGGCGGTTCCGTTTTCTCTTCAATTATTCCGGAAATGGAGGTGTGGTTTATAGTGAATGTGAAATGTGGTATTGGCTGGTATTGCTTGGTAGGGAGCAAAGGAACGGGAAATGATAACAAATCCGGTGTTTGGTTTAAGGGCCAAAAGCTAGTTAGCTTAAACTTGAAAAGTTGGTTGTTTTGGCTAGTTGTTTATTCTTACATGCCAAGTGTTTTGTTAGGGATTATGCCATGAGTATGTATTCTTGAAATACCATGTTATGTTTTATAGTAACCGAGAACACGTACCATGAGAACATGTGAGGCTTGATTAATCATGTGGGTAAGGATTGTGTCATATGCCGAAATTTTTATTTTTATGTTAAATGAATGTAACCATTTATGAGTCAAATTATACACTTCCGCTACGTGCTCGCGTCCTAGTTTAAATTAGATAAGCCGGGTCGTCACAGTTAGAGAGTTCGTGTAACGTCCCGTTATTTTGAGGTGAAATTTTTTTTTTAATTATTTTATTTATTTATTTTAATTATTTATTTGTTTATTTAAAGTATTAAAGATAATTCTAGGATTAGTTATTTAGAATTAATTAGTTAGTTTCGTTTGGAAACCTTTATAACTGTTTAATTAGCTTAAATTAGTTTCGATGGTATTAATAATTATTAATAGGCTAATTAATAATTATTAATAGGCCAATTAATAATTATTAATCACCATTGGGCTAGTTTAGGTGGTTCGGGTTTCGTTTTAAAAGCTTAAGGCAAGAAAAGGACGTAGGTGTCATTTCCGAAATTCTTAAATATCTAAAACACTATTCATCATCCCTTAAATATCCAAAATTTAGACAAAACTCATCATTTTTCTTCCCTTCTTCTTCCTCAAAACCGTGGGGGTCATTTGGAGTTCTCCAATTTTTGCGTTTTCTTCCATTCATGTCGGATCGTCACAATTTCGGTTGCGTTGGATAGCCACGGGCCCGAGCATCATTTCCAACCTAACAATCGAACTTTCCATCCTTTCTCTCAAGGCTTTAAGGTATGTTTAAGTTCAAAACCTAAAACTTCAAATATTGAATGGGTAAGTAAGAGCACATTAGGATTTTTGGACACATTCTCCGATTTGGGATTCGGTCCATAGAAGTGCTTGCATCCATCTTATTCTCACTAGCATTTTTATGCTAATGTTGCTACACTTAAACTTTTCAGGTAATACTCGTGCGAGAGGGCGAGGTCGTGGAGATGGTGCTGCATGATCGCGAGTGGATGTCTTGGATACTTGGACTAGTAAAGGCATATTTTGGAGCATTTTAGAAATGCTATATATACATAAACTTGTTATGATGTCTTTAAACTTGTATTTTGTGGTTCACGAGAGCCTCAGATCGGTTGTATATATTTTTGAGTTTACTTTCTCTGATTTGGGTATAAACTGGAGTAGGAATTTTTGTGTTTCAAATTCTCTGATTTGTGTTCATAAAAACAGGTTTAGGGAGTTCGTATTTTAAACGGATCCACACCAAATTTTTATAAAATAAAGCCTTCCGCTGTTTATTCTGATTTAAAGATTTGAGAAAATTCGAGTCTTTACAGTTCGGTGCCCCAGCGCTGATTTTCTAGCGCCATAGCACCGAAAGCGTGAAATTTCCATATTTTAGTCTTTTTGCTCAGCGCCCCAGCACCCAAAAATCAGTGCCGCAGCGCCAGTTCGGATTTTTAGGATAGAATTTTTTTATCTTTTATTTTAAACCCTAGTTTTCAAGGATATAAAAGGGAGACTTCTTTTCTAATAGGTTCATGAACGTTTTTCCTTAGTTTTTCTTAGAGAATGATGAACTCCATGTCTAAACTCCCAATTTCCAAGCAAGGTTAATCAAAGTTTGATTTTTATATTTGTGAGATTTGTTCTTCATCTTTCTTTCTAATTCTTCTCTATTTCTATATTTTCTATTTTATGCATTCAATATCACATTGTTTGGTTGTTCAAATAGGGCCCTTTGATCATTCTTCAATTTGATAGATCGTCAATTAGAGTGTTTAAATCCGTAATTGTTTATGCATTCTAATCCATGTGACAATTAGTATGAATGATTAATATGTCTTTTCATCTCATGCTATGAAAATATAGGATCTAGTCTAAATAGATAAACATTTCACATTTGTTGGCTAGAATTGGTCATCCTTCTCATCTTAATGCTGTCATTGATTAAATTCTATTGTCGTACTCTTGGGTTGTCATTGATTAGGGAAGTAATTAATGATCGTATCTTAATTACCGACAAACTAAGGAAGGATAGATTAATAAGACGATCTTAATAATCATAACCAATTTAGAGAATGAGTTAGGATTTCATTAGAAAATCAATGATCAAATAATATAAATCAAACGATGATTACACCTTTGGTTGGAACTTTCTCCCATTGAATCTCTTTTATTGTTTTCTTTCTCAATTTCTCAACAAACTCAAAAAAACCCCCCAATTTTAATTCACCAATCTCTGTGGATTCGACCCTACTTTCCACTACTACAAATCCATATACCTGAAAGTAGAGATCTTTATTTTTGGTGGATTCGACGCCCACCAAATTTTGGCGCCGTTGCCAGGATTTGTGTAAATTATTATTTTTTGTTTTATTTTTTTGTTTTGTTTTATTTTATTTTATTTGACTGTTTATTTAGTGTTTCAGATTCAATGGCTACTCTAAGGGAATTAGGTAGATTTGAGCAACAAATAACTAACTTGACTATTGTTGTTCAACAACTGACATTGAAAAATCTACAACAAATGAACACATGTAGAACTTACATCGCACCTAACCATGGAGTTGACATATGTTCTAGATTTCAAAGCAACCCCTATGAGTATGTTTGTCTAGTTAAACGATTTCAAGATCAATCACAAGGAAAATATGATCACTACCCTCATTCTTACCATCTAGGTTGGAGGGATTATCCTAATTATGAGCAAAGAGCATTAGACTACCAATAATACCCAGCTAGGCATTTCGACCCACCTCAAGAATCCACTTAAAGTTCAGGTTTGTCTTTAGAAGAAATGGTGAAATCTCTTGCTACTAACACACTTCAATTTCAACAGGATACAAGAAATAGCATCCAAAATCTGGAAGATCAAAGAGCTCAACTAGCATATTCAATTAGTAGATTTGAGAATCAAGATCATCCACCATCTCAAACTGTGGAATATCGAGTTGAAAATGTTAGTGCTCTATCATTGCGAAGTGGAAAAGTATTAGAAGAACCTAGGATGAAAGAGACTTTTGGTATTCCAATAGAAGAAACCAAAAAGGAAGCTGTCTCATCTCCAAAAGTTCAATTGGAAGCTTCCGAAAGAGTAAAAAACAAGGTATTGTTGACTCCTCCTCCTTTTCCATCTCGTTTGATAACCTCAAAGAAATCTGAAGAGGAAAAAGAGATGTTGGAAACCTTTCGAAAGGTTGAGGTAAATATTCCGTTGATAGATGCAATTAAACAAATACCTCGATATGCAAAATTCCTTAAGGATTTGTGCACAAACAAGAGGAAATTGAAGGGTAATGAGAAAATAAGTGTGGGGGAAAATGTCTCGGCCATTATTCAAAGGAAAATGCCTTCTAAAGAGGGAGATCCAGGTATGTTTTCAATTCCATATAAGTTAGGAGACTTAAGAATTGATAATGACATGCTAGATTTAGGAGCTTCAATCAATGTCATGCCCTTTTCTATGTTTAAATCTTTAAATGTTGGCCATTTAAGAGAAACAGGTGTAATCCTCTATCTTGCTGATAGATCCAATGCTTATCCTAAAGAAATTTTAGAGAATGTGCTAGTACAAGTTAATGGTTTGGTATTTCCTGCAGATTTCTATGTTCTAGATATGAGGGATGATCCTTTTACCTCCTCTTTAGTTCTATTAGGAAGACCATTCTTATATACCTCTAAAACAATAATTGATGTACATGCTGGTATAATTACTCTGGAGTTCGATGGTGAAGTTATAAAATTCAATATACATGACTCCATGAAAACACTCTGATGTTAATTCTTCAATTTTGCAATGATTGACTTTGTCGATCCTTTTGCTAATGATATTCTAGAATTGTTTGATAAGGATGACATGCAGGTTGCTTCTATAAAGAAACCCAAGATTGCAGAATTGCGAGCCATAATCCGGAAATATGTCAAGTCGATTTGGGATGTGCATTAATGAAGAAGCAACCCGGTCTAGCCAAAGACGTGAAAGAAAGACGCTTTAGGCAACCCAAACTTTTATGTTTTTCGTTTTTGTTTTCATTTTTAGTTTTTTAGTTTTTTTAGTTTGATTTGATTTTTTTTCTTTGTTTTATCTTTAAAAATAAATAGGATCTAAATAAGGGCTATGCGTGTTAAAGGATGAATTTTTCGCCGAAATCTCACACTCTCGAGCAGATAGCAATCCAACTACTAAGGATTACTCTTTCAGGGCAGTTTTCTTCTCCTCTTTTATTTTTGTTATTTGTTCATTGAGGACAATGTTTGCGCTAAGTGTGGGGGGAAGAATTTTTGGAATAAAATTCAACTTTTTGCTTCATCTTGATGCTTTTAGTATTTCATTCATAGATGATTAGAATTATTTGATTTTGTTGAATTATTTTGAGGCAAAATAGGGATTAGCATGAGTAGCTAAATTCTTGTTGTCTTGTCTTGAGTAGTTGATTTGGATGACTTTTGAATGAAATGTGTTATGGAATTTGTGACAATCTAACCTTTGTGAGTTTTTGGGCCAAAAAGAGCATATCTTCATAATATTTTTGCTCTATTCATTTCTTGTGTGATTGTCAAACATAGTTGATTAAACTAGAATTTTCTTTGTTATGCATGTTGAGGCCTATGTGTTGTTTTGAATGCTTAGAGTTTAGAAAGGGCAAATTAGGTGATGCCATTTTTAGCTTTATTAAAAGGCCAACCTTGACATATTTCATTAGAAAGCCAAATTTGAGCCTAGACCTATTTCTTGGAAATTAACCACAATATGAATAGCCCAATATCCTTCTATTTGTTAATTTCCTTTTGAACCCAATTGTTGAAGAATTATTTGAACTTTGCTTCATTTTATGCATCTTCTCTTCAAGTTCAATGAAAGATTTGACAAACAAGTCTTTGCTTGATTCTCTTTTTTCTTATTTTTCTCATCTTTTCTAAAAAAAAAACAATGTTGATGAGAATTGTGAGTAGTTTTGAAATAAGTTGAAAAAGAAAGAAGGGAGTTGTGAAAAAAAAAGGTGTTATGTAAAGAAGACATTGGTAGTAAAGGTGTGAATTCATTGTATGATAGGAAGTTTATTTGAAGCATAGGAACAATGTTCATCTAAATCTTTATTTGATTGTAGCTCAAATTTCTTTCCATCCACCCCTTTACCTAAGCCTCATTACAACCCAAAAGACCCTTTAATTCTAGTGTTCAATTCATGCATTGGTGGCCTTGATTTGATAATTTATCAAGCCTATGGTAAGATCTTCTATGTTTTGACTTGAGAGCTTATTGAATGATCCCTTAAACACTTGAGTGAATTGAGTGAATCCAAGTGAGGTTTCAAATCTTGTAGCACTTTGATTTTAAAAGATCATTAGAATAATTACTCATGTGCATGTTTGATAGGAATTTATGCTATGACTACTTGTCTTTTGTTTGTGCTTCAATTTAATTCTCTAAAACTTGATAATTTTGGTTGTTGATGATTGAAAGTTAAAGTTGAAAGGAATGCTGAGCAATTGAATTTTATTGAGTTGTTTGTTTTATACTTGAGGACAATCATGGATTAAGTGTGGGGGATTTGATGAGTTATTATTTTTGCACATAAACTTGAGATTATTTTTCATACTTTGATGATTAAAAAGCTTAAAAACTAGGTAATTATCTTTGATTTGTGTCTATGTGCTAGGTTGGAGAAGAGATGATGAAAAAGGACTAAAAAATTACATTTTGGAGCTTTCTTGACACTTCGGCGCCATGGCAACAACTTTTAATGGCCGCAGCCACAAGAAAAAGTCTGCAGAATCTGATTCCAAGCAGAATTCCAGAGAGTTCAGCGCCCCAGCGTTGATTTTCTAGCGCCATAGCATCTAAAGCGTGAAATTTCCAGATTTTAGTCTTTTTGCTCAGCACCCCAGCGCCCAAAAATCAGTGCCGCGGCGCCAGTTCGGATTTTTAGGATAGAATTTTTTATCTTTTGTTTTAAACCCTAGTTTTCAAGGATATAAAAAGGGAGACTTCTTTTCTAATAGGTTCATGAACGTTTTTCCTTAGTTTTTCTTAGAGAATGATGAACTCCATGTCTAGCTAAACTCCCAATTTCCAACCAAGGTTAATCAAAGTTTGATTTTTATATTTGTGAGATTTGTTCTTCAACTTTCTTTCTAATTCTTCTCTATTTCTCTATTTTCTATTTTATGCATTCAATATCACATTGCTTGATTGTTCAAATAGGGCCCTTTGATCATTCTTCAATTTGATAGATCATCAATTAGAGTGTTTAAATCCGTAATTGTTTATGCATTCTAATCCATGTGACAATTAGTATGAATGATTAATAAGTCTTTTCATCTCATGCTATGAAAATATAGGATCTAGTCTAAATAGATCGAACGTTTCGCATTTGTTGGCTAGAATTGGTCGTCCTTCTCATCTTATTGCTGTCATTGATTAAATTCTATTGTTGTACTCTAGGGTTGTCATTGATTAGGGAAGTAATTAATGATCGTATCTTAATTACCGACAAACTAAGGAAGGATAGATTAATAAGACGTTCTTAAAAATCATAACCAATTTAGAGAATGAGTTAGGATTTCATTAGAAAATCAATGATCAAATAATATAAATCAAACGATGGTTGGAACTTTCTCCCATTGAATCTCTTCTTAACTTTTATTGTTTTCTTTCTCAATTTCTCAACAAACTAAAAAAAAAACCCCAATTTTAACTCACCAATCTCTGTGGATTTGACCCTACTTTCCACTACTACAAATCCATAAACCCGAAAGTAGAGATCTTTATTTTTGGTGGATTCGACGCCCACCAGGAATAATGAGATAATGCATAGACTACGTGTGCTTGCATTATTTGGTATTATTTGTTGTTCGATATATGTATCATGAGGAATGCATAGACTAAGTGAGCTGCATGAACGGAGGAGATGAATAATGAGATAATGTTTAGTTGTGTGAGCTTGCATTATCTGGTATTATTCATAATTGCTATGATAGATATATATTTTTTATTGCTTCGACTACGTGAGCTTTGCATGTCATTGGTGAGATAACGGGATCATGTATTGACTGCGTGTGCTTACATCATCTGATGATTATTCACCGGGGAGGTTCTTGTTCTTGTTCTATAATGCAAAGACTACGTGAGCTTGTATTTGTTCGTGATAAGAAAGTGAAGGCTTCATAAGCTTTACTTGATATTGGAGTGAGATAATGGGATCGTGTATAGACTGCGTGAGCTTGCATCATCTGACATCATCCACATTTTCTATGTTCTATGTTCTTTGTTCTTGTTCTTATTCTTTGTTAAGCTGTGTGAGCTTAACTTGTTCTAGTTATATTCCTGAAAGATTTAACGTATGACTACGTGTTCTGATTATTACGAGCATGGGAGACTTGACTACTTACATGATCTTTATTCTTTGTTCTTTACCCTTTGTTCTTGGGAGAATTGCATGATTTTGTATTTGGAAGTTTGTTTGGGTAGTCACGAGATAGTAGGTTTCATTGGACACAAATCCGGATTGGATTTGGGATCTAAAGTTACTTTATTTTCAATTTATCTTCACTGGGTCTCTCGCTCATTATATTACACTTTCAGGTACAGGACGTGGTTGCAGTCGTGGTCGTGGTCATGGAGTTGTGCGGCATGATTCTGGATCGATGATGATGGATGGACTAGAGTTTGTTGTAGTCCATAGACTACTTGTGTCATGATACTTTCTTTTATCTGTTTTATTACTTATGTTATTTGATTCTATGGATTTTTGGATTTATGAACTTATTTTTATTGTGGGTTTGAAACTTATGAAAAGGGAAGCCCTTCCATCTTGAATGTTTAAGGATTTTGGATTTCAGTTTGAAATGAAAAGATGTTTTATTGATTTACAAGTTTTTCAATTATTATTTCAAGTCTTCCACTTGCGTTATCTATTTAATTTTGTTTTAAAGAGTCAAGTCTTTACACTAAACCACCAGAAGTAACACATTTTATTATAAATAAAATTATTAGAATTTAATTTTTTTACTTTTTAATAATAATACATATTTAATATGTAACAGTAAATATTATATTGTAGATGCGGAATGAAAGGGTTTTTGGGAGCATATAAAGGTGAAAGATATCATCTCTCTGAATTTCGTCAAGGTAGTCAACCAATGAGTTATCAAGAAGTTTTCAACCAAGCACATTCTTCTCTAAGGAGTGTCATCGAACGGTCTTTTGGAGCGTGGAAGAAAAGATGGAATATCTTAAGAGACATGCCTAATTATCCTTTTACAAAGCAAGTGAAGATAATTATTGCAACTATGGCTTTGCACAACTACATAAGGATACATGATAGATCAGACTATTGTTTTGAACAGAATTGGAATAGCATCTTAAATGAAGAGATGGAGAATGATGTTGATATTCATGGATCAGATCATCAAAATAATTATTTTCATATCCAAGAAGTGGAGGCCTTGAGATATAATATCGCTACAAGTTTGATGAGAGCTAGATAGATGATATTTATTTAGTTTCTTCATTTGAGTTTTCCTATATCGTTTTGTATTTGAACATCATATTTATGTTTTTATATTTTAATAAATTGTTTTTATGAATGTGATTCAATTAAAATAAATTATATTCTAGCTATAATAAAAGTTTACAAGTTATATCTACAAAATATTATATTTTTTATTATTAAAAATATATATTATGTTTAAATTAAAATTTAGAAAATTTAAATATTATTGTAATAATTATCATTATAAAAATATGTAAAATAAAAATAAAAATAAAACCCTTTAAATTAACTTAAAAGAACACGATTTAACTAATTATATATCTGACAGGAGTTTTTGAAGCTGAATTTACCAAACATAAATTTTCTGCATAAGCTAAATTTACCAAACACAAATCTATTTCATCATACAACTGATTTTTTCAATATTACAACTGACAACAATTATTTCAAAAGCTACAACAATACCAAACTAACCCTTTACCCTCTACATATTCCTCTGCTTTTACCTTTGAGTAAGCTCTGGGAATGAAAGCATGTAGAGGTTTGCATGTATAACTCGGAATGACCTGCATCTGATTGGAGCGATCTCTTTCTTGTTGTTGTTTAGGGGACACGTGTTTTACTTCTTGAGATCTGAGAGTATTTAAAATCAATGAAATTCCAGAAAAGGCCATTTACATCCTAAACAAATTTCATTCCTCTCAGACCTCCTTGTCTTATGATAATTTTTTTCCTATGGGATTCCTTGATAAATGGGGTTTGCATTAGAAGCGATTTTTGTCTGTGCACTTCTAGGAAAAAGGTTCTTCATTTGGTTGCTCTTCGAATATAAAGGTGAATCTATTTTATTATGTGGGGTTTAAGGTTTTTCACAGATTTTTTTTGTAGTTAGGTTTACCCAAAATTAGATTGAGGTTTGATTTAGTCTGTCAATTTACTTCGTGGCTTTAACTAGGACTGTTAAATATATAGACTGTGAACAAATTTACGTTCAGTTCGATGGAGTTGAAATGAATGCTAATGAATATAATCAAGAAGGTGCAGCCAGGCATGCCCTTTGTTGCTAAAAAATTAGATGTCAAATTTCTTCTGAGGGTCAGGAGGAGAGCGATTTGCCTCGAACATCGTCAGACATAAAAGTATTTTAAACCCTTTATATTCCCACCTTGTTCTATGAAGTATTTAGCTTGCACATTGGGGGCTTTGCTATGAGCCAAACCTACACACAAATTATGCCATTCATTCAAAAGAATTTATATAGCATGAATATATATATATATATATATATATTAACATTTAAACAGCACCCGAGACCTCAAAAACAGCCCCTACCCCGAAAACATAAAAACAACCCTCAAAATAAATTGCAAAAACATTGGAGAGAATGTATTTTGCCTATGTTTTTATATATAGAAAAGTGCCAAAATAATTTCCATGCTCAATATGTAATCACTTCATACATTGCATAAGATTAAATTCAAATTTGTTTCAAAGAAGAACCATTTGAGTTTCAAAGTTTTGATAAAGCTTAGAGAAACAACTCATGGAAGATTATTAATTTTGGAAGCCAAGTGAGTTTTAAAATTAAGTTTCACATATTAACTCAACCTAATAAAACTCTAAAACTTAATTCATACTTTTATTTTAAAAAGTTCCAATTACAATAATTTATATGATTTTTCAATGAACTTATCAACTACAAGCTTAAACCCATCAATTTCAACAAAACCCCCAATTTTAAGAAAAAAACCCTAGAAAGAAATCTTACTTTTTCATCATGAAAACTTGTTTAAAACTCCTCAAATCTTCAAGATTTAGATTGTACTAATAAAAACTCACAATTTTGGCTTTGAATTGAGTGAATTTGAGCAATAAAATGAAAAATCCAATGAATTTCCCCATAGGGCAACTACTGTCGAACAACATGGGAGGAAAAAGAGAGAAGTCGAGAAACCTTTGTTCCTTAGTTGTGATGAAAAAGATGAAAATAAGAAGATAATTGGTTTTGGAACATTTTGGGTTTGGGTTTTGAGAAGGAATTGGCTTAAAATTGAAGAAATGAAACAAAACTCACCTCCCATGGCAGTCAGCATGTGCAAGAAGAAGAGAAAAGAAAACTGAAATTTGTTTTTAATTTTAAGAAAGGAAGGGAAATTCATGGTAAATTGCATACAAGCCCTTTTCCAGTAAAATCCCCATTTAAAACCCCACCACTTGCATTCAAATCCTTTCATTTAATTTAATATAAAAAACAGCCCTATCTTCTCAACTAACCATAGTTAGTTTTAACTAAAACTTATTTTACACTTTTTAACCATGGATAGTTTGTAACCCAACCATAGTTAATGTTTTTAATTTTTTAATAACCATTTAATACAATTTAGTTTATTAATTTAAAATATAAATATAAATTACAAAACCCATTTAACCAAATTCACAATTTAATTAAATTAACTAAATTATTTTATAAAATTCGGGCCATTACAACCCTAATGGGGTCAAATCCCATCACCCAACCCCGCCCCGTTTATTGCCCACCCCAACCCTTACCCCAATCCCGATTACACACTTAAATGGGGCGGGTTGGGTTGACAAGGTAACGGGGTGCTTGTTCATCCCAAATACCAAGGTATTTACAAGGCAACTTCTAAATTTTACACCCCACTTTTCCAGCCAAAGATGTTAATTTTTCTTCTTCCAAGTTCATCCCCGTCAACGAACACTTAGCTCACTTAATATTCAGGCCAGAGCTCCATTCATAAAGTTGTATAATATACAAAATATTTTGAAAAGCAATAGATCATGTGGGGAAAGTGTTAATAAATTCATACCGTTGGCTAGTTCATCCCATGAAAAAAAATCAGAGTGTCATCCGCAAATTGAAGGTGGGTTAGTGGAAGCTTGTCTTTCCAAATTTGAAATCCCTCAATTAATCCTCTTTCCAAGCCACGTTCGAAGTCTACTTAAATTATCAACTACTAGAGTAAAGAGGAAGGGCGAAAGTGGGTCACCTTGCCTAATCCTATTAGTGGCGAATACTTTCCCTCTTGATTTTCCATGGATGAGAAACGAGTAGTTGACTGATCTTGTACAAGACCACATCCATGATCTCCACTTGTACCCAAAACCCTTCCTCACAATGACTTGATCAAGAAAACCCCAATCCACATGGTCGAAGGCTTTTTCGAAGTCAATTTTAAAAAAGGAACCCCTCTTTCTTCCTTGATATGTGTAGAGGTAGAAAATCACCATAGGTCAGGCCCAACATCAAAAGCTCAATCTTGATAGGCCCAACCTACACAGAATCATCAGCCCATATCGACAAGCTCGTCCAACCTGTGTACGTCCCAGAACCCATGGGCACGGACCAACACGAAGTCCATGTCATGCCACCGGGCTCGGACTAACAGAGGCGGACAACCTTGGGCATTAAGCAATTATCAAAATCATATCTACAAATATGGTAAATATCCTCTGCGGATTAAGAAGAATATTTGATATTATCTTCATAATATCTTCCATATTTGTCACGTAAGACTTCCTATATAAAGGGAGACAAAACTCTAATACGGTAATGCATTCTGACTTGCAAAACCCTAAACTACATTCTTATTCATCTGCCTCCAAATACTGACTTGATCTTTGAAGATCGTTTGGCAGGCACCACACCAGTGTTCATCTTTGTTCTTTTTGTAGGTGAACGAGTTCAAAGGAGACCCGAAGCACGTGATTTACACGAGATCGACAGTGGTAGAAATAATCCACCACAGCTTGGCGCCTACCGTGGGGCAACGAAGAATACATTCACGAAAACTTCGTTACAGACAGCGTTGACAGGTATGAAGAACACTAGGAGCAAAAAAGCTCTCATTGACACATCCATTTCCGAGGATCCGGAACATGAGGTGAACAGGCAGAGGAAGGAACCAGCCGTTGAGGACCTCGCCGTGACTCTAGATGCAATGGTCAAACAGTTGTACAAGAAGATGGACCTATTCATGAAGACTTTGCAATAGAAGTTCGAAGAAGTTATGGATATGCAAATAGTGGCTAACCCTCCACCCATCCCTCCGAAGGAGAGAAATCGTAAGTCGCATGGATCTCGCAAACCAGCCAATCCTGGCGAACAAAGATCGAAAGCGCCAGAGATATATACCAGAAGAATCCAAAGCCGAGCGATCCAAGGCTATTGACCTCGAAGAAGTCAATTTGACTAGCCAAACTTCAGCAAAGTTAAGGCTCGGAATTGAAGGGGTAAAGTACACTGAACGTGCCCAGTAGAACGAAGAAAAGAGGAAACGACAGCGACTAGAGGATCGAGAGCGTTGATCAGACCAGGAATCCTTGGACCAATCCAGTTCGAGAAGAAAACAGAAACAAAGAAAAGAATATCCCCACATTGATATCGAATTCGAAGGATACAAAAAGCTCGAAAAGAGGATCAGGGGTAAGCTAGAAGCTAAAGTTGAAAGGGTCACCCCGAATTCGCGTGACCTGAGGCAGTCACCGTTAGATTCATACCTCCTAGCGGTTGAACTACCAATGAACTTCAGAATACCATCCTTTGATCTCTATGATGGCTTAGGCGATCTGTTCGAACACGTAGAATATTACGTCAATCTAATGCGGTCAAACCGTATCCCGCTGGAAGACGTTGAAAGGGTCACCTGTAAGTTGTTTTCTCTGAGTCTAAAAGGACCAACCCTCAAGTGGTACAACAGCCTCGAGGAGGGATCAATCCATAATTTCCAGCAACTGTTTTCCATCTTCCAAGATGAGTACAACGTGAGCATGAAGTATGCGAAGACGAACCAGGATCTATACAATGTCCTGATGAGAAAGGACGAACTATTGAAAGACTTCATTTGTAGGTTTATAAAGGTAAAGCTTGACATTCCCAATTGTCGTGATGAAGAGGCTGCCTTAGCATTCGTAAGACCTATTCACCCAGATCATCTTCTGTGGAGATATTTCAACAAATCCTCGCCTTTGACTATGACGGAAGCGCTGGAAAGAGCTACTAAGCAAATTTTGATTGAGGAATCTGCCAGAATTGCACGAGAACTCCGTGCAGGCGATAAAGAAAGAATCTTCTCTAGCGAGAAAAAGTATGAACCCAAGGGAGAAAAATACACAAAACCTTGGAAGAGCGATAAAGACAGGTATGATAGGAGAGATTGTCCAAAGAAGGAAGATCATAACGGACCCATCTGAGCCATCAAACAGATGCCATAGAGCAAAAAGATGACGGGGCGGATCGTCCAAGTAAGAGTAAGCATGAATGATATTGCGAATTCCATCGCAATAATTCCCATTCAACTGAAGAATGCCAAGTGCTGAACAAAAAAGCAATGAGAATTTGCAAAGAGGGAGCTGCAAGAAAGGAGAAGTGGGAAAATCCAAGTGGGGAGATCAGAAAAGTCAAAAGTCCGACGAGAATTCCACAACACCAAAAGAGTTATTTCTGGACGATCAAGATAAACAGAAAGATATGCTCCCAGTAAGCATGATCAATTGTGAGAGACCAGAAATCATTGAAGCCATGTCAAAACTTAGCCTCCACGAAAAGATCTCAGACAATAAAATGTCCCGAGACATCCCTAAGCTGCACTCATCACCATCAACAGAGCACGCTGCTAAACAGACCAAACAATGGCGCCCAGTAAAAATGAACCTAATCCATTGTACAGACTCGAGTGTGAACGAAGTGAAAAGGAAGACCAGAGATGCAAGGATTCCAGTCTTTTGAATGGAATACAAACGCACAAATCCAATCACCTTTTCAGACTTCAACTTAGCCGATGTCCATCACCTGCATAATGACGCTCTCCTTATCTCGGTGTCCATGAACAAGTATCACATCAACCGAGTTATGGTAGATTAGGGCGTAGGAATAAATGTGGTCTTTTGAAAGCCATTGG
Source organism: Gynostemma pentaphyllum (assembly GCA_028015215.1). Lineage (NCBI taxonomy): Eukaryota > Viridiplantae > Streptophyta > Magnoliopsida > Cucurbitales > Cucurbitaceae > Gynostemma > Gynostemma pentaphyllum. Next base: position 27,020,044 of record CM051346.1, read on the forward strand.
ACGAGATGAAGATAGATGAGGGAAAAATCCGAGCGAGTAAGCAGCAACTGATCGGATTTAACAATGTTGTTTTGCTTTCTTCTGGGATAGTGGAACTACCCATTACCATTGACGGAGTAACCAAGGCAACTTCCATATTTTAGAAACTAACTCGAGTTATTATATGATTCTGGGTAGGTCGTGGTTACAAGCGATGAAGGCCATCTCATCAACAAAGCATCAGAAATTGAAATTCCCTTTAAAGGGAGAAATCGTTGTGATTCGAGGAAACCACAGCACGGAAAGGGGCTGTATGGTAGACGCCATAAAGCTCAAATCTGTAGAGAAATAGCAACCACAAGAGGAGCCAAAGGTCATGAACCAGAACGAATATTTTTTATCCAAGGCTCCTGACGAAGACTCGGAGGCGCTAATCATACATCCCGAGTATAAAGAACAGACAACACAAATTGGAACAAAAGCTGGAGAAAAGGTGAGGAAAAAGCTTGCAGAACTTCTACGATCCAGATGGGAAACATTTGCCTGGGACCATACAGACATGCCCGGAATAGACCCATCAATAATAAGTCATAAAATGGAAGTAGATCCAAAGTATGTGCAGATTCGCCAGAAAAGAAGAAAGTTCACTCCTGAAAGGAACCAAATTATTGACGAAGAGGTTCAGAGGCTGCTGGAAGCAGGATTCATCCGAGAAGTGAAATATCCAGATTGGCTGGCCAACGTTGTTGTAGTAAAGAAGAAGAACGACAAGTGGAGAGTATGCATAGACTTCACTAACTTGAATAGAGCATGCCCGAAAGATTCATTCCCCTTGCCAAAGATTGACCAGTTCGTAGACTCTACCTCAGAGTATGAACTATTAAGCTTCATGGACGTTTTCTCTGGATACAACCAAATCATGATGAATCCCGCCGACCAGGAGAAGACTTCCTTCGTAACGAATAAAGGTACGTACTGCTACAAAGATTGATGAAGCGTATGTTCGAGAAAGATTTGGGAAAAACTATGGAGGTCTACATCGATGATATGCTTGTGAAATTCGAGAAAGCTGAAGATCATCCTCAGCATCTTAAGAACGCCCTCGATATCCTCGATCAATACAGAATGAAGCTCAATCTGAGCAAATGTACTTTCGGGTTTCCCACAGGAAAGTTTTTGGGTTACCTGGTGACCAAAAGAGGGAAAGAGGCAATTCCAGATCAGATTAACGCCATCCTTCAAATGAATCCACCAAAAAGCATCAAAGGAGTCCAAAAGCTCACCGGATGCTTGGTCACACTAGGAAGGTTCATCTCCAGGTCTTCGGATAAAAGCCTCTCCTTCTTCAAAATTCTTAAAGGCAGCAAATAGTTCAGATGGGATGAAAAGTGCCAAAAGGCCTTTGAAGAGCTAAAGACATATTTGTCTAAACCCCTACTTTTGTTGAAGCCTAAGAAAGATGAAGATCTTATTATCTATCTAACGGTGTCCAAGACTACAGTAAGGTCATTGCTTGACGCAGAGACAAGATACACCGAAGTCGAACAATTGGCCTTAGCAATGATAACGGCATCATGAAATCTTAAACATTATTTTCAGGGCCATAGAACAATGTTCCCCATGAAATCAATTCTGCACAAACCAGATGCATCAAGAAAATTGATGAAATAGGCAATCGAATTAGGAGGCTACAAACAACCATCAAAGGACAAGCTCTATCCGACTTCAATGCAGAGATGACTAACCTCGAACAATTGAAGAGCACGGAACTAGACAAGCAGACGACAAATTCGACAACTACGTGGGAAATCTACGCGGATGGATCCTTTAACTCCAAAGGAAGTGCAGTCGGAATATTCGTGAAAACACCTGAAGGATTCCTCCTAGAGAAATCAATTAGGTTTGCCTTCCAAGCCTCTAATAACGAAGCCGAATATGAAGCTCTCATTGCAGGACAAACTCGGATAAAAGAGCTCGGAGCAAGAAAAACATCGATATATACTGACTCTATGCTGATAGCGAAGCAATTCAGTGGCGAATTCGAGCGAGATATCCAAAAATGTCGAAATATCTAGAAAAAGTCAAGGAAATCGCTGCAAACTTTGAGGACATCAAAATAGAGCAAGTTTCGAGAACATAAAACGAACATGCTAACGCATTGGCCAAATTTGGCTCATCAGTAGAGCACGGCCTGAAAGGAATAATCCCAGTAGATTATTTAAAGCACTCAAGCATAGAGTCCGATGAGATAAAGGTAACTGAACCATCTCAAATATCAGTTCCAAAGGAAAAATTGCCTTGGTACCAAGACATTAAAGACTATTTGGCGGACAGAAAGCTTCCTAGAGACCGTGCTCAGGTCCGAAAAATCAAATCCCAGGCAGCACGATATTCCATCTTGAATCAGGTACTATATAAGAGATCCTTCGGAGGACCATACTTGAGATGCATCGATGATGAGGAAGCAAGATATATAATGCAAGAATTACAACTGGGATGCTGGGGAAACCACTCTGGAGGATGTTCGTTGTTCCATCAAGCACGGACACAGGATTACTACTGGAACAGAATGTACAAGCAGTGCATTTGTACGAACTTGCGATAAAAGTCAGCGTTTCGCATCTGAACATCACGTTCCACATACTCCGCTTACTACAATAGCGATTCCTTGGCCTTTCATGCAATGGGGGCTTGACATAGTAGGGAAACTTCCCATGGCGACAGGACAATGATGTTTTCTACTAGTGGCAACTGATTATTTCACAAAGTGGATTGAGGCTAAACCCTTGGCCAAGATTACTGAACATCAAGTCGAGCAATTCCTTTGGAAGAACATAATCACCAAATTCGGGATACCTCGAGTTATAGTAGCCGAAAATAGGACGCAGTTCACTGAAAATTCAATCAAAACCATGTGCTCAGACATGAATATCCAGCTTCGGTCTTCAGTACTAAGACATCCCCAAGCTAACGGTCAAGCAGAAGCTTCAAACAAGACCATTTTGAACAATCTGAAGAAAAGGCTTGAAAAGGCTAAAGGAAGGTGGACAGAGGAGCTTCCAGGAGTATTATGGGTGTACAGGACTACTCCTCGTACCTCAACAGGCGAAACACCTTTTGTTCTGACCTTTGGTACCGAAGCGGTGATACCAACAAAAGATGGAATCCCCACACTGCGAGGAGAAACTCCAAGCAATGGAAGAGGGAACAGTGAAATGATGATAGAAGCGCTTGATAATCTTGACGAGAAGCGAGAGCAAGCGTTCATAAAGATCACAAACTATCAGCAGATACTGGCTTGAAACTACAACAAGAAGGTCAAGCCCCGACAAATTAAAGTTGGAGATTTCATACTCCGAAAAGTGTTCCAAAACACTCAGATACCAGGAGATGGGAAGCTCGGACCAAATTGGGAAGAGCCTTATCAAGTGACTGAAGAGGTAAAGCCGGGAACATTCCGCCTAGAAGATGAGCATGGACAAAAGATTCCAAGAGCGTGGAATGCCAACCAACTAAGACGTTATCTTTGTTGAATAAGGGTGAAGAGATGGAAAGGGGAAATGTGCCGAAATAAATACACAGCCCAACCACCAACTTTATACATACCACCACGTTCAGAAAGCGTCTCACAAAAAAAAGAGCAAAATGGTATCTTTATCATCTTCATCCTCCCCTTACACTCTCTCTCTCTGAAAGACAAGATCAAAATCTTGCAAATACAAGTGTTGCAAATCAATCTCCAAAAGGAGAATGTAGAGCTTCAAAGCAAGCTTGATATCAATTCCTTCCTACTCGAAAGGAAGACGAGGAAGAACAAGATCTTGTAAAGAAAGATCAAAGAGGAAGGCCGACGATACGACTACCTTCAACTTAAAGAAAAAGAGGAGAAGATAACCCTCCTCGAAGAAGTGCTATCCGAACAGGATAAGGAAATAACCCTTCTGAATCTCAAAATCGATGAGCAGAAGGACGATAACAAAAGGCTGAAGAGAGAAAAGAAAGAAGCAAGCCAAGCTCGGTGGCTGTAACCCTTCTACTTTTTCTATTCTTGTTTCAAGAATTCCATGACAATTTTATTCAAGCAATATACTTCTCAGTTCGAGTTTAATAAAGTTCATTTTCTGAGTCGTATCCTCGATTGTTACTCTTCCAATTTTTTAGAAAATAAGTCTAAACAGACAAATGTTTCAAAAAAATGGAAGTTAAAAACTCTTATTTACAAAAAAATGTTATTAAATTAACAATTTTTATAAATAGGGGAAAGAAGTAACCCAACTCGGACAAACGATCAAAATGCACAAACTAAAACAAAGAATCTGGAAAAAATAACTTACTTTCTATTATGATACTTAAGCAGGAATTTCAAAGCAAACTTGAGAAGAATGACCCCCATAAATAAACTCTGACGGCAGTGTCAACATCAGAAAATTCTCAAAGATTTGCATTTAAGAACCTGATTTCATGCAGCCGAAACAGGGAACATATTTAATGTGCCCGAACAGAAAACCCAGAAAGATTCGGACAAAGATCCGATTACCATACCAAAAGAAAAACTAGCAAAGCTGAGGGTAATTCCATTCAAACCGGGTCGAATCAAAGTGGTTAAAATCCGAATAGGAACCAAGGAAAATGTGCCCATCAGAAGTCTAATCGCTTCGTCTCCCTAGAAGACGCGTTGAAATGTCATAATGACCTCCGAAAACATAACGTCATGATGGCCTCAGAAGACGAAACGACGAGAAAAGATAAAACGTTTCCAAAACCCTGAAGAGGCACATCCTTCGCTTATAAAGAAGGCCCATGACCACACCAAAAAAAAACAAGAAAATTCCTCTCCCTCAAAATTCCTTCCCTCTCAAAATTCCTTCCCTCTCAAAACCTTTTTCCTCAAAACCCACTCGAAGATCATGGCTTCCTCGGGATCAAGTGATGGGAACAACTACACCATATAAAACCAGAAATTTGTGAGGAGGGAAAGAAAGAAGAGTTTGGCACTAAGAACGACGCTGAGAAGAAGGGAAGCAGAACTTCGCCTCGAAAGGGAGGTGTACAGGAGACTACAACATCAATATCAAGTGATGCTAAACAGATGAAGAGAAAGAGAAGAGAGAGCCATCTCGGGCTCTTCCCAACTCGTCTTTGGGATAAGGACGATGGGGGATATAATCGACCGAGAGCTCCAAGAGCCCAGGCAATCCTCACACACGGACAACCTATTAGGAGAGCTCTGCGAACGAATCTTTGAGATAATCGCGGAAGTAGAACAATTGTCCCACATCCTAGATCCCCCTAATGAGGATGAAGAGGAAGAAGGTGGGGCGAGTGATGGGGAAGATGACGAAGATGAAAAGGACGAGGATGATGAACATGATGAAGATGCAGTAGGGTTGATGATCGTCGAATCATCCTATAATACGAGCAACCCTCGCGCCCTCCGGATGAACTCTGGACCCTTTTGAAGCCTCTCTCCATCTACTTTCTCTCTCTCTTCATTCTCTGTTCTTATTTTTTCACCAAGGCTGATGTAATCACTATAGAAAGTAAATGAATAACATTTTTTCTGTTTTGCGTAATCTTTTTCAAGATTTACAACTGTCTAATATTACAAACACTTATGAAAATAAGGAAGAAAGCCCTAGCATGGACTAGGCAACGCCCTCAAGGGCAGATCAAACCCTTTGTAAGAACAAAGATGAAAGCCCTAGCTCAAACTAGGCACTTAACCCTTTATAAAATAAGGATGAAAGCCTTAGCTCGGACTAAGCATTAAAACCTTTGTAAGAACAAAGACGAAAGCCCTAGCTAGGCACTTAACCCTTTATAAAATAAAGATGAAAGCCTTAGCTCGGACTAAACATTAAAACCTTTATAAGAACAAAGACGAAGGCCCTAGCTCAGGTTAGACAATTAACCCTTTACAAAAGTAAAGAAGAAAGCCCTAGCACGGACTAGGCAACGCCTTCAGGGCAAATTTGACCTTTATAAGAATAAAGATAAAAGCCTTAGCTAAAACTATGCATTAAAACCTTTGTAAGATCAAATACGAAAGCCCTAGCTCAGACTAGGCACTTAACCCTTTGTAAGAATAATATGAAAGTCTTAGCTCGGACTATATAAGCATTAAAATCTTTGTAAGAACAAAGACGAAAGCCCTAGTTCATACTAGGCACTTAACCCTTTACAAAAATAAAAAAGAAAGCCCTACCATAGACTAGGCAACGCCTTCAGGGAAAATTTGACCTTTATAAGAATATAGGTGAAAGCCTTAGCTCAAACTAAGCATTAAAACCTTAGTAAGAACAAAGACGAAAGCCCTAGCTCAGACTAGGCACTTAACCCTTTATAAGAATAAAGATGAAAACCTTAGCTCGGACTAAGCATTAAAATCTTTGTAAGAACAAAGACAAAAGCCCTAGCTCAAACTAGGCATTTAACCCTTTATAAAAATAAAGAAGAAAGCCCCAGCACGGACTAGACAATGCCTTCAGGGCAAATTTAATCTTTGTAAGAATAAAGATGAAAGCCTTAACTTGGACTAAGCATTAAAACCTTTGTAAGAACAAAGACGAAAGCCCTAGCTCAGACTAGGCACTTAACCCTTTATAAAAATAAAGCCGAAAGCCTTAGTACGGACTAAGCATTTGAACCTTTGTAAAAACAGAAGAAAGCCTTAGGTAAGACTAAGCAAACTTTCAAACCCTATGCAAAATAAGGAAGAAAGCCTTAGCTTTAGATAAGCACACTCTTAAAAATCAGCTAGCCTTCACAAAGATTAGAGGGAATGAGCTATTGAGATAGGCCATCAAAGGAAAGAGTATTCAGATAAATACCTAGCATTGCCTATGCAAACGGAATTCAAAGTATTCAAAAATAAAATATTTAATACAGAAATTATAAAAAGGGAAGTCAAGGAAGATTAGCATCATCAGTAGGATCCTTAGCAAGGTTGGAAACAATCGCAAGGTCACCATCCTCCTAGTCCAAAGAGTCTTCAACAATACTCTTGCACCCTGCAGCGCTATCAAATTCATCTAAAAGCCCTCAGATATGCTCAAAATCTTGTTCCGCACTCTCCCTTCTGATGGGACTAAAACGAGATCGCTTTTCCTGAGAAAGGTTCAGCTTCAAGTCATCACGGCTAACTCTCGCAGCATAAACACCTGCAGACTCCGCCAAGCTAGACATTTGCTCATGAGCTTCAGCGAGGGAAAGACGAGAAGACCATAATTCTCCTAGTAATTCTGAAGTCGTCTTCTTTTCTTCTCCAACTCCTCCTTCGAGCGTTTTAGTTCCTCCTCCAATTTCTTTACACCATTCTTAAGCTCTGAGATCCTATCCTCTGCGGCCCTCAATGCGGTAGCACCTGATGCGACCTTAACATCCAGTTTCTTGGACAGAGCATCAGATGATCTGTTGGCAATCTCACCATTGCGCAAGGGTAATTTCAACAAATAAACCATCTGGGACTGTCCTTGAAAAACTTGTAACGAGAGTACAGCTTTTCAAAAAGATACAAAAGTAGTCGTGTAAACAGGTGAAGACGGAGAAACATTACCACCATGGTCTGCATAGCCAAATGATCCACGGACTCCTCTAGATGAAATTGATTGAATATGGGAGGAAAAGTGACATGGCTAAAATCTTTCACAAACCCGAGGGAGGCCATAGTTTTCTGCATAAAAGGATCCTCCCAAGCACTGCCCGAACGATGAGACGAGATAAACACAAGATCTACCCTAGGAAACTTCATTTCAGGGCGGGGATAATGAGTGAAAGGAGGAAAACCTTCGCATAAAGGAAAATCTTGAGAAGGGTCAGCAGGTTGAGAAGAAGAGGTCTCAAACAGGGCATACGATACGAATGAAACTGAACCAGGGTTCTTCACCTTGCGAGCCCTCTTCTTTTCTCGAATAGAAGGTTGGATCTCATCGACAATTGTCTTCTTCTTCGAACGTAAAGAGGATAGCTCCTTGCAGACAGCCAAACCGAAACTCGACAATTTATTCTTCTCGGACATACTTGGTTGTGGGCAATTCAATTTCAAGCTCCCTCGCCTTCTCTTGACTAAAGAAGAAATCAATAATCAGGGAAAGCATAAAGCATGAAAATATGTCTAAGAGGAAGCTTCTTACCTTTCACCCCTGGAAAAGGATCCAAACGATATGGTATTCAGAGACCTGTCAAAATAAGCTCCCTTTACCAGCAAAAGCTTCCCAAACAAATTGATCGATCTCCACCAACTCTTTGCAGGCTTTGACGTTTGAATCTTTGATATCTGACTTACTCAAAACGCGCACTGCATAAAAAAAGAAATAGAGTGAGACAAAGAAATATGACATAGATGAAACAAGGTAGAACATGATCGTTCTCACCCGACTCTTTCCAAACTAAGGGGAGAGGAATCCCATCAACTCTTAACCTCTCCCTAACAAAGAATCATCGATTCTTCCACCTTTTATCACTGGAAGGAAGTCTGATAACTATTTTTCTCCCAACGGAGCCATGAAAATGAAAGCGAGAGGTATCCTGTTGGTTAGATCTGGAAAACCAAAAGTATGAAAGCATCCCCAGAGTTAAATCCATGCAAGTTCTAGCAGTAACAGCCAACAGGGTAACCAAACCCAGCCACGTGTTCGACATAACTTGTCCGAGAAAAACATCCAAATCCCTAAAAAATGATGCCATCCTCGTCCTAATGGGAAACCTGACACCGTAATCGAAAAATATTTCATAAAATGAGGTCCAGCCCTCGCCAATATCATGATGAGCGTGCTCCTCTAAACTCGGAACCCTCATTTCCACATCTGGAGGGATACGGTAAGCAAGGCGGTAGAAGTTCAAATCGGATTGACTCAACACAGATTCCTTCAAAGAAGGATGGTCGACTACCCTCGCCCTACCACTTGAAGCTTAAGTAACTTCACCATCAAGATTTTCGGGGGATTCACGAATACCAAGGCTATCACTCAGAGTTTCTTCTGAATCCTCCCCAGATTGCCCAGATTCATTCAAAGAGGACGAATAGATCAAATAAAGCTCTTCGAAAACCTCCTCTAACGCTTCCGAAGTGGGAATCATAAATTCATCCTCCTTTATTGCCTCAGCAAGAAACGATCTCCTAGCAGCATTTTCAACATCGTATTCATCAACTATCACTGTTAATCCGCTGGAAAAGACATACACTCTTTTTCCATTTCGCCATTCTTTGACTACATCCTCAGAAGAGTGGTCCATGAATGACGAATTCCTAACCCAAAGTCAGTAATTCTAAAGTTAGGGGGAAAAACTACTGATACATGCCAACAATTCAAGAAAGAAGAACTAACCTGGATTAAATTATAGTCGAAATAGACAGAATTCCTTCAGACGAACAATTCTTGGAGCTACTACGAGAACGAGAGATCGAAATGAGAAAAAACGCAATAAAGAAGACAAAGGGAAGAAAAGACTTTAAAATCCCCTTTTATTCAAAATTTGCCTTCCAAAGGCATGCGGGCTATCAAGCTCAAATACGGGTCGCCCTGAAAGCTAACCTCCACCTCGATATGTTTCCACGTCCAAACCTATTCGGACATAAAAATAGGGAAAACTGTAGAGGTAGAAAATCACCATAGGTCAAGCCCAACATCAAAATCCCAATCTTGATAGGCTCGGCCCAAACAGAATCATTAGCCTATATCGACAAGCTCGTCCAACCTGTGTACGTCCCAGAACCCATAGGCACGGACCAACACGAAGTCCATGTCACGCCACCAGGCTTGAACTAATAGAGGCAGACAGCCTTGGGCATTAAGCAATGATCAAAATCATATCTACAAATATGGTAAATATCCTCCGCTAATTAAGAATAAGATTTGATATTATCTTCATAATATCTTCCATATTTGTCACTTAAGACTTCCTATATAAAGGGAGACAAAACCCTAATACGGTAATGCATTCTGACTTGCAAAACCCTAAACTACATTCTTACTCATCTGCCTCCAAATACTGACTTGATCATCGGAGATCGTTTGGCAGGCACCACACCCGTGTTCATCTTTGTTCTTTTTGTAGGTTAACGAGTTCAAAGGAGACCTTGAGCACGTGATTCACATGAGATCGACAGTGGTAGAAATCATCCACCACAATATGTAATCCTCAATCGCCTCATTTGCTATTAGTATCTCATCCAGAATTTGCCTCCCTTAAAAAAAACTCCTTGGTTAGGGGAAATCATAGAGGGAAGGACTATCCTTAATCTTCCTGCCAACACCTTAACAATAAGTTTGTAAGGCTTGTGACAAGACTAATGAAGCGAAAATATTTTAGGCTTTCAACCCCCTCATTTTTAGGGATTAAATAAACAAAAGTTCGTTTGAAGAAGCATCTATTATTCTCGTCTCAAAAAATTCCTTGAAAAACGTTTTCCAGATCACCTTTCACCAAAACCCAATTACTTTGAAAGATAAACATTATTAATTGGTTAAATATTGAGTATGTCTAAATGGTAATTAATAATTAAAATATTATTGATTGGTAATTATTAATTATTTAAATAATTAATTAATTTAAATGGAAATTAATAATTAAATTAATATTATTAAATAATAATAAAATATTATCAATTAGTATTATTAATCAATTACATAATGTGTTTATTTAATGGAGATTAATAATTAAAATATTTATTAATAATATTAATTGTTTAAATAATGAATATTATTTAAATGAAAATTAATAATTAAATATTACTTGATAATATTTAATTGGGAGAAAATATTAATATTATTAATTGTTTAAATAAAGTATTTTATTTAAATGGAAATTAATTAATATTACAGTTAATAATTAATTAAGTTGGACTTACTAAATTTAATAGAGAATTTCTAGCTCAATTGGATTAGTAAACCCAATTGAAAATGGCCCAAATAATTAATTATTTAAATTACATTTATCAATTAACTAGCATTGAGAAAATTTTCCATATATGTGTATTTTAGGAAGATAATTGTTTGAATTACGTTCTAAAATATTTACATAAATTATATTTACCTAAGATAAAGCAAATAAAGATATTAAAATTTTCCCTTTATCACAACATGTATTTTCTGGTAAAGGGGATTAAAAAGGAGAAAAAAAAATCTTTTTTTCTTTTATCTTTATCCCCATGGTATTTTCTTAATTTGATTAGTTATCTGATTAGCCTATAAATAGGGGGTTTGGGTTATTCATAGTACACATCAATTCAATTCCTTAAAAATTAAAATTCTCTCTTCTTCTCCTCCCTAGCCATTGCTAATTTTAGGCCTTCAGTATTACAAAGATTTTTTTTTGTCTTCCTAATTTCTTCTAAAGTTCGATCCCACCATCGGGTTTTGCTTGTTCGATTGGGATATAGTGTAGAAGGCTCGTTGATAAAGGAACCCTCCTACCAATTCTCCATATTTACTCCATGTAAGTAAAAGGTTTTATGTTTTCCAAATAAAGTATGAATCTAGATGTTTTTTTCATAATTTTCTATGATATTAAAGTAGATCTGTTTCTTCTATATTAATTAATTAGAACAAATTTTCTTTGTGTTAACTTGTAACAACCTTCAAGGTCATCTTATTCTTCTTGGACTGAGATTACTAGAGTTTTTGGCCTATAACTTGGGACTGTTTCATAGGGTAATTTTACCCTCTACATTAAGTAAAATACAAAAGGCTAGTGAATTGTTAGTAATTGATCCTGAATGATAAATTTTTTTATTTATCGACACCAAAATCAACATTTCTTAAAATATTCGTTGACATCGATATTTTTATCCTTGATCTTAGCTGTCATGAGTTGACTGTTGCAATGACTCTCTCAACCTCCCTCTTTGTAAAATTTCCTTCTAAATCAGAACAATGTTCTTACTTAAATACAGAGGCGGTAGTTTTGTCAAACTCACAAATTTTGAACATTCTTATTTACTGTATATTTTTTCTAATTTGCTATTTTGAATTGAGGCAAGTGTGTATTGTTTGAGTGAGTGGTTATTAGATCTACAAAAAATGAATCTTGATTAAAGCACAAGGTCAGTGCATTCTTGAGGAAAAAATTCTTACTACTCTATTATTCAAGAAAATGGAGTTTCTTTAATCCTTTCATCACAAGGGAAGCTTGTGAAGAATTCCAACAAAACAAGATACATTTAGAGAGAAGTATAAACAAAAAAAAAAGAAGAAAAATAATTTTTTCTTAATTCTTGGCTTTTCATTTGAACTTTCTCTTGAACAAGTGTAATTTATTTGTTTTAGTGAACTCCAGATTTTTTTTATCACCATGTTTTTCCTTGTATATTTTTTTTGTTCATCTCTTTCCTTTCTAATTTTTAATCTTTAATATAATTGTTACAACAGTAAGATTAATATCTAGTCATGTCATATTCTTTTACTTAGAATTTAAGTGGATTTAAAGAGGATAAGTTGTATTGAGCAGATTCACTTATTTTACTAGTCTTTTAGATAATCATAAACTCTCAGGAAAATGTCTCGTCAAACAAGCATCATCTTCTAAATGGAAGACACTATCCCTACTAAAACATTAGTTATCAACCTTATATCAGAGCAATAGATGAAAAGACGCGGAGATCCTTTCTTACTTGATGAACGTGTCATATAAAAGTAGACGAGGATACAAAGATCATCTCTCCAAAATAAAAGATTGAATGGAATGCAGGAGATAATAAGTTATCGAACTACAACACTAGAACTTTGAATGCTATATTCAGATGCATAGATTATGATAAAATCAAATTGATTTCCACCTGCAAGACTTGCCAAAGAGGGTTTGGAGATCCTTAAAAAATGTATAAAGCAATATATGATGTAAAACTCCCAAAGCTTGTTATGCTCACTACACGGTTCAAAACATAAGCATACTAAAAAATGAATCTTTTGTCTGACTTTTATAATAAAGTTTGTGATATTTCCAATGAATCATTTTCTTTGGGAGAAAACATGTCCAAATCAAAACTTGTTAGAAAGTTATTAGGTCACTTTCGGAGAGATTTTAATCCAAAATAACTACTACAAAGGAAAACAAGAATCTAGACACTATGCGTGTTGATTAACTAATGTGATATAAATCATAGGAGCCTCAGAAATAGCTCAAGGAAAAATTACAAGATCAATAGGAAATAAGTTTGTCAAATAAGAGCCAATCAAGGAAAAGATTGTCAATTGTGAAGATAACCTTATAATCATTGTGTGGAAATTCAAAAATCAAGGAGAAACTTTAAGACAATAAGAACCATGATCAAGAAGACAATTTTGAAGAAGATATGTGCTGAAAATCATTTTAGAAAAGTTTCGACTATTTCATAATGCAATGACCCGACCCAATAACTATGCTCAACTGCGAGTACTCTTAGCGGAGGCACGCAAAACATGAAGTTTAAACAACTTAAAGCAATTTTATAAAGAATTCACCTGATAAACAGTTCTCGCTGAAGCCATATCTACATAATCAGGGGCATGTATCTTGTTTTCGAAAACAAAGTGGATGCAATCATTAGGCACATCACTCCGAGTTTTAAGAAAGAAAACATAGAAAAGTCAAGCGTGGAAAAACATAAAGATTGAAAATCAAATGAACAACTTTTATTAATTTGAAACTAACTTAATATACATTGTAACTTTCTTATCAACTAACGCTTAATACAAAAGTGTTTATTAATAAAAGACTACAACTTTGGCCAACGAGTTACGACATCTACTAATTCGTCCCCAAGTCTGCATCCAAGCTCCAATCCATACCAGCTTCCCGTCATGAACTCGATCGCTCCCATAACCTAAAATTATTAGGTACAGCACCTTGAGTATAGCGATTTGGTGAAAATAAATCGACAATAAGTAAATTTACTTGTTGTCCTAAATGTCAGAACTGAGGACGATCTTTCCAAACACTTTCTCTTTCACTGAGTCTCTGCCTTCACTAAAATATAACTCAATCACGATATTAAGTGAAAACAATCAAATGATTAACATCTTATCATAATGCATACACATATCATACTCTCATGATTAAGAAACCATACACATTTCTTACATCGTAATATCATACGTAGTTTTATGCCATTTCATACACATTTCATTATGCCATTGCATACACATTTCATTATGCCATTGCATACTCCCCTCATTATGTCATATCATACTCATTACTCACACAGAGCTTACCAACAAGAATCGCATTCAGATGCACACGCCAATGTTATATGTATGTTTTCTAATTTTAAGTATAAACAATTAAAAACTATGTTTGAATGCTTGAGATGATGATTCCTAATATTATCAAGAACACAAGGTCACGTCTAATAATAAAATGAAGGAATACGATCCTTCACAAGAAAGTCGACCAAGGTTCCTTGAATAAACCTTACTAATGTTACAAACATTTATAAGTAAATCATCACACTTCAAGGGCAAGCTTAACAAGTAGAAAAGCATCATTCCATCAAGCAATATCTAATTCCTCGTTGAGTAAAGATCTTAGGAAAGCGATACAAGTCAACCCTTGTCACTATATACGAGTTGATTTGGTATACTGAACTAAGGTTCCTCACCCTTTACCTTACATCATGCATATTAGCCAACTTAATCGACACACGCACTTGGTATCTAGCTTTACTCTAGAAAGCTTACTCGATAAAGAAGTTTGACTTCATTCAACTTAAAAACTTAATTAAGCATTTTATTTGTTAATATCTATAATAAATGATATGTTGATTTTTATCATTGTTCTTTCATGTTTAAATCCCCATTTATTGCTTTTTCCATAGAGTTTCTAGTATGAATTCACTTGTTTTCTCTATTTCAGGTGAATCCAAGTCATACGAGGTGAAACGAGACAAAAAATGATGAAAAGCAACATATGTTGAAAAATTGGCCTACCGCCTCGGCGCCTAGGAGCTCACCGCCGCGGCGGTGAGTCTGATCACAATTTTCAAGCCAAATTTCCCAAGAGTGGGCACCATGGCGCCCACGTGCCACCGCCGCAGCGACGGATTCGTAAAATCGTGATTTTTTGGTTATCTCGCTCACCGCCGCGGCGGTGAGGAGCCACCGCCGCAGCGGCAGTGCGATTTTTTCATATATATATTTAGTTTAGAATTTTTTTAGGTGTTCTTCTTCTTTTTCCGACTTTAGACTTTTGCTTGGTGTTTTTCAAGCAATGTCTAGCTAATTTCATCCTTCTAACTAGAGATTGATTCGACGCTTGGTTTGTTTGAATTCGTGAGACCTATTCATTAATTTAGATTTCAATCTTTTTTCTATTCTTGATTTTTCTTTACTTCTCTATTATTGAATTGATGTTTGTGCAAATAGGATCCTTTTCCCAAGTATTATTTTGATAATTAGTCAATTAGAACATTTGAATTCGTCATTGTTTGAATCGTTCTAATCTAAGTGACGAATGGTATGAATTGATTTAGGAAACTATTTGATTCATATTGTGAGAAATTTTGATCTAGTCTAAATATATCGGTTGTACTGTGTTTATTGGCTAGGATTGATATTTCTTCTTTTCTTAATGCTTTTGAAAGTTTAAATCCTATTATCATATTTTAGGGTTATCTATCAATTAGGGAATTAGTCATTAGATCGTATCTTGACTATCAACAAATTAAGGAAGAACATAAAAGTTGTTAATTAGGCTTTAATGATTCATATCAATCTAGAAAAGAATTTGAATGTATGTTTTTGTCTATGATCGAATCGAACAAACCATAACAGAGATGATACCTCTAGTTGGAATTTTTCTCATATCAATCTTTATATTTTAAATATTCTTAGTTTTCTTTGTTTAGAAATCTCAAAAACTCCCTTTTTTTATTAGTCGATAACAATAAGTTAATTCTCTAGACCCTATGGAATCGACCTTGCTTACCACTACTATAAGTTAATCTTAGGAAGCGAGTATATTATTTTTGCTGGTTTCGACAGCCATCAAATTTTGGCGCCGTTGTCGGGGACTGGTGTTAATTGATTTATTGTTACTGTTTAATGCCTCATTCTTCTCGTACAAGTGAACTTCAATACGACCCCGAAATCGAGAAGACTGCTAAGAGGATTCGAAAGGAAACTCAGTTGAGAAATCTTCAAGCTACTTCATCCTCTCTGATTGAAGATGATCTACCGCTTGGGTTGCTTGATACATTGAGTGTCTCCAGTGATTCTGACATAGAGGAAATAATGGCTGAAGAAGAAGAACAAACTTTGAGGGAGTTAACTGCTCCTCAAACTGATCAAGAACCATTGTGCATTCGGTACCCTGCCGTACAAGCGAACTTTGAACTCAAATCTAGCCTAATTCATCTTCTTCCCATCTTCAAAGGCCTAGAGAATGAAGACCCCAATAAGAATCTTAAGGCTTTTCATGTTGTCTGCCAAAGCATGAAACCAGAAGGGGTGACTGAAGATCAAATCAAACTGCGTGCCTTCCCTTTCTCTTTGATTTATAAGGCTAAAGATTGGTTATTTGACTTGCCTTCCAACTCTGTGAACACTTGGGCTGAACTTGCTAGGTTGTTCTTGGATGAATTCTTCCCTTCATCCCGTGCTTCAAACATTCGAAGGGAGATTTCTGGGATTACACAGAAAAACAATGAAACCTTGCACATGTATTGGAATAGATTCAATAAGCTCTGTGCTAGTTGTCCACAACACGGTTTTTCGGACCAACTCCTCATTCAATACTTTTATGAAGGGTTGACATCAATCGAGAGAAGATTGATGGATGCTACAAGTGGAGGCGCAATAGTCAATAAGACTCCAAGAAAAGCGAGGAGATTAATCACCACAATAGCGCGACTAGTCAACAAAGTGGAGCACTTCAAGATGAATTCAAATCTCGCAATGTCTATGAGGTACGTGATTATTCTATGGAAAATCAAATGAGAAATCTAACTTCTCTTGTTCAACAATTGGTTGCAGGTAATAATCAACAGTTAAAAGTGTGTGGGATTTGTACTGCACCAAATCACCCAACTGACATGTGCCCAATGCTTCAAGATGACTCTCAAGAATCCGTCAATGCCGTGGGAGGGTATCAAGGAGGTTATCAAGGTAACCAACAACGAAGATATGATCCTTACTCCAATACTTACAATCCAGGATGGAGGGATCATCCCAACTTCAATTATGGACCACGCGCACCGTAACCTCAATACCAACCGCCACAACAAAGGCAACCTCCTCAAGATCAAAATCACAATTCTAAATCAAGTAAATCTTTGGAGGAAATGGTTCAAAATCTTGTTGCTAACACTCATCAATTTCAGCAGATAACTCAGACAAGCATCAAGAACTTGGAAGTCTAAGTGAATCAACTCACATCAGCTCTTAGTCGACTCGAGTCTCAAGGTAAACTACCTTCGCAAACCGTTACCAATCCAAGAGAGATTGTCAATGCGATTACCTTGAGAAGTGGAAAGGAGTTGGAAGAAAAGCCAAGGAAGGAGAACGAACATATTGCAAGGGAGGAAATTGAAGAAGAGACTAAAATCTCTCCATCAACTCACCAAAAAGGAGAAACCGAAATCACTCCACCAAAGATAATGGTGACCCCTCCTCCTTTTCCATCGAGATTAGCAAACTCAAAGAGGCTTGAAGAAGAAAAAGAGATCCTTGAAACATTCCGTAAAGTCGAGGTAAATATTCCTTTGATTGATGCTATTAGACAAATACCTCGTTATGCTAAATTTTTCAAGAACTTGTGCACAAATAAGAAAAAGTTGAATGGTAATGAAAGGGTGAGTATGGGAGAGAGTGTTTCAGCTGTCCTTCAAAAGAAATTGCTTCCTAAAGGTGGAGATCCAGGTATGTTTGTTATTCCTTGTCAGTTAGGAGATGTTAAATTTAAAAAAGCAATGCTAGATCTAGGTGCCTCAATTAATGTTATGCCTCTTTCTGTTTTTAAATCTTTAAAGATGGGTAAATTGAAAGAAACCGGTGTGATACTTCAATTAGCTGATAGATCTAATGTTTATCTTGATGGTCTTTTAGAGGATGTTTTAGTTCAAGTAAACGGTTTGGTCTTTCCTGTTGATTTTTATGTTGTTGATATGGGAGAAGATAATCTTACTCCCCCTTTAATATTGTTAGGAAGACCATTTATGTATACTTCTAAAACGATAATCAATGTGCATAAGGGAACAATTACCATGGAGTTTGATGGTGAGATCATTAAATTCAATATTCATAACTCCATGGAACATTCTAATGTTAATTCCTCAATTTATGCTTTAACTGATTTTGTTGATCCTTTGGCTACAGATATTTTAAAACTTTTTGAAAAGGATGTACAACAGGTTGCTTCTACTCCTAAACCCAAAATTGCAGGAATTAAAGTGGTAATCAGAAAATATGTCAAATCAATTTGGGATGCTCATTAAAGAAGAAGCAACACCATCTAGCTCAAAGACGTTAAACAAAAGCGCTTATTGGGAGACAACCCAACATTTTAATTCATAGCATTTGAATTCTATCTACTTTTTTCTTATTTTTTGTTTATTTTAATTTATTCTTAAAAAAAAGTTCTTTTTTTAATTCATGCTCTAGTTTTTATTTTACTTGTTTTCTTTTATTTGTTTTTATTTTTAGTTTTATTTTACTTGTTTTCTTTTCTTTGTTTTTTTTAGGAAAAGAGAAATTAGGATCAAAGAAGGGATATGCATGCCGAATCATGACATTTTTACCGAATTTTCTCTCATTCCCGAGCTATAAGTGATCCGACTTCTGAGGATTGCTCATTCTGGGAAGTTGTTTCTACCACCTTGTTTTTAATTTAGTCTCATTGAGGACAATGCTTAGTTTACATTTGGGGGTAGATAGCTCGATTTAGTTTATCACTTTTAGCTTCTTTCTTCGTTTAGTTTAGGTCTTATTTTTTCTTTCTTTGTTTTTGCTTTGTTTTAGTTTTTTTTGTTATGTTCTCCTTTTGTTAAAAAAAAAGATTTTAACGATGATGGCCAATGATGACACCTTTATTCGATCATGCAAAACTTTAGGGATTGTCTAACTCCTAGGCTTGTTCACCCTTAATACTTTGATGGTCTTTGTTTCACACTTAATCCCGCACTTATGCACACTCAACCTTACTTTAACTTCACATTTGAGATTCAATAGTTTTTTTTCCTTATTTTAGTTTCACTTGCTATGGCTTGGGTGATTTCTCGGCTTTCTAACTAATTGAGAAGTAATTGGGTTGGGTTACATTTAGCCACTTTGTGAGTTTTAGAGCCTTAGAGCATCTACTTCATATTTCATGCTCTTTTTTTCTTCATTGAGTGGATGTCGTGCATGGTTAGCAATTTCTAGAACTTGCATTGTTATGCATTTTGAAACTGTTTTTGTTTGATTTTGGGTGCTTGAAGTCTATAAGGGCAAATTAGGGGAACCAATTTTAGCTTTCTAAAGGCCCACCGAGCTTAATTTTCTTAGAAATCCCACTTAGAGCCTTGGCCTTTTCTTTCATGTTTAGCCACATAAGGAATAAAACATTTCCATTCTTTTGTCTCCTTTTTCACCCAATTGAGAGATTCTATGAGTTTGGAAAGATTTATGTCTCGTTGAAAAAGATTGATAGATTGATGATATTGTGTTGTTATTTGAAAAAAAAAAAAAAAAAGAAGAGAAAAGAAGAAAAAAAAATTGTGGAAAAAGAAAAGTGCAAGAAAAAGTTGACATTGAAAATCTAGAAAGAAAGTCAAAAGAAAGACAAAGAGGTGAAAAGAAAAGTTTGAAGCAATTTAGTCTTGATTTTGAGGTTGTTCTTCAAAGAAAAATTTGAGTTAGATTGATTTGTTTTGAAATTACTTGTAGTAATCTCTCAATTTTTAAGCCTAAATGTCTTCCATCCACCCTTTCACCTAAGCCCCATTACAACCTTTAAAGACCCTTGGATTCATGTTTCCGAATTCTTACTTAAACCGGTTTAAATTTGATATATTTGCAAGCCTATGGTAAATCGTTTTCCATGCACCGATTTGAGTGAAAGCAAATGACCCTTTAGACACTTGAGCTTTTAGAGCGACTATCCCGTGAGGGTAATCCATTCCCTTTAACTTTGATTTTAGGAGGTTAGCCCGAGATTTAACTCTTGTTAAGAATAGTGAAACAATGGATCTCAATGATTTGTAAGCAAAAATATTTTTTAAATTGAGCAAGGTTGGGTCTTACACACACACTTGGGATTTTGTTTGAAGCTTTGAATATCTTAGTCTTTTTTGTGAACAAGTTTGGTTGTTTTAAAATTTCTGAGTTTAGCATGATTCGTTTACCTGAGGCCGGAGTTATAATTTGTGCTTAATTCTAAAATTTGCTAAGGGACTAGCAATTATTCAAGTTTGGGGGTATTTGCTAAGGGACTAGCAATTATTCAACAAACCAAGCGTCGAATCAATCTCTAGTTAGAAGGATGAAATTAGCTAGACATGCCTTGAAAAACACTAAGCAAAAGTCTAAAGTTGGAAAAAGAAGAAGAAGACCTAAAAAAATTCTAAACTAAATATATATATATATATATATATATGAAAAAATCGCACGACCGCCGCGGCGGTGGCACGTGGGCGTCGCGGTGCCCAATCTCGGGAAATTTGGCTTGAAAATTGTGATCAGACTCACCGCCGCGGCGGTGAGCTCCTGGGCGCCGGGCAGTAGGCCAATATTTCAACATATGTTGTTTTTCATCATTTTTCGTCTCATTTCACCTCGTTTTGCCTCGTATGACTTGGATTCACCTGATATAGAGAAAACAAGTGAATTCATACTAGAAACTCTATGGAAAAAGCAATAAATGGGGATTTAAACATGAAAGGACAATGATAAAAATCAACATATCAATAAAATTAATTGGATTGATTTAAATATTTAGATATGGAAACAAATAATTAAATTAATTTGATTAATTTAAAATATGATAATGAATAGTATCTTGAATAATTAATTGGATTAATTAAAAGATATTATATCACATTTATTCAAATGTAATTTGAAAAATCTTTATTTAATTATTTAGATGATTTAATTTCAAGATTTTGAATATTTTCTGAGATCTCAATTTTCTCTATAAATAGGGAAGAGTTTTTAGAAACCAAACACAAAAGTCAAGAGTTGAGAAAAAAGCTAAAAAAAATCCTCTTCCTCTCCTATCCTTGTTGCTACCCCCCATAGTGGTAGAGGAAAAGAAATTTTTTAAGCTGTAAGAAAATATGCCTAGAAATCCCGCTGCACAGATCTCGTTTAGAGGTCTCCAATATCAACAAGTCATTCCCCGGCCTCTTATCCTTTTCTTTTCAAAAAGAGTTTCCGGATGCTTCAGTGTGTGCAATCCCCTTCGAATTTCTACATTCTTTTTTTAATCTTCCGATACGAATCATTTTTCCAGCTCTTTCCTTTTTCATCCTTCCATCTCTAGCTTCTTCCCTTTTCTCCTATTCCTTTCTTTAGTCATTCTTTTCCTTTTTTTTTCTACGAAAGTGGTGTCTTCTTTCCTTCCTCCTTCTCGTCGTAGTTCCCGATTTTTTGTTTTGACTCTTCAAGTGAAATTATTGCGACCACCCATTCAAGTGCCTTCTTCATGATTGGGGGGTCGTTTTTTGTTGAACGACCATGACAAATTGTGGTTTGGGTGAAAGTCGTGGGGAAAGACTGTCGATGCCTCGACATCGTTACAATCCGAAACTTCCAATTGCATCTTTTAGAGTCGGAGGATGAAATCCTTTAAAGGTTCTCTTTCTCCCATTAATACGCCATACAATTCGTGCCTTGTCTTACAAACTTTCCACTGACATTGTATTCGCTGAGAAACGCGAAAGTCAGCTCAGAAAAGGTTTGTATCAACTTTTTAGTTAAACTGTTAAACTACATCAGTGGTGATCCTTTCAAGCTAATCAGAAAAAACTTGTAAGTCATTGCATCCAGGTCGGTAATAGGGACAGATGAAATTTTGAGATTGTGTGACCAACAATACTTCCCTTATGAACGAAGAGTCTTTTGGCTTTCGAATGGTGATCATCAAGACCTCCTTTTTCTCACCATCCGTCTCATTATGTTTTCTTCTATCAGTTTTCTCTCTTAGGGTTCTCAGTATACCTTTTTGTATACTTGTCACTATCGGTGGATGTTGAGCTGTATTTAGACCTTTCATCCTTTTCTTCATTTCATCTTTCGCAAGATATCTTCTGCCTGATTTTCGGTGGTCCGCTCTTCGCACAAGATATTGGCTTCTTTGATGTCAATTGAATTTAGCGTTTGTTTTCCCTGGCAAATCCTCCTAGTTTACGACACACAAAAGGATGTGTCGTCATCTCGCTGTGTGGCTGTCTGTCTAGATTTCTGCTCCGCTCTAGGCTCCAAGGTAGTCTTTCCCTTCTTCGTCCTTGTGGCTTTCTGCAACAACGTCTCACTCGAAATTTCAACAGTCTCTCCTTCTCTTTTCCACCGATCTTCTGTCTCCTTTCCTTTTTTCGTGGTAAATGGTCATCATCATTTTGGAGTTTGAACAACTTCGTGGCTTTCCTAACTTCTCCTAGTAGAGTTTTGTTGATTTCAAGCAACTATTTGTACTTGTGACGACCCGATTCCGTTAAATCCTTTAATTTGAAAGACATAGCGGAAGACTTGGTTTTAAAAAAAGGCATGGGTACATTTACAATTCGGACTATCCAAAACCTGTTTTACATATTTCACAACCAGAGAAAGCATAAAAACATGGAAATACGCATTTCCATTTATAATGAATCCTAAAATACACATCAAGTTATAAAGACAAGTACAAGTTTTAAAACGCTCTCACGAACTCAAACTACAAAATATATGATGATAGAAATATACTCAACGAGCATTTCTAGAATACTTAACAAAAGTCCATGTCCAAGTCCAATCCATCGTCCTCCGGTCAAGCTACACCATCTCCTCTACCACGTCCTTTTCGACTAGAAGTACCTGAAAAGTTGTAAGTGTAGAAACATTAGCATGAAAATGCTAGTGAGAGTAAAATGAAAGCAAGTAATCTTATGGACTAAATTCCATATCGAAAATTGTGTCAAAAGGCTTAATATGCTCTTTACTACCCATTCTACACTTCCAATACAACCTAAACATACACCAATCAAATTCCCAATTTCGACACGCATTGAACCACATAAGGTATGACAATTGAAAACAAAATATTTGTACATAGGATAAGCAAGTTGGGATGCTCATGTCATGAACTTGATTTATCCTTGATCTCCTCATATAACATCACCCATAGCCTGTTTCATCTATGAATCCGTTATATCCCAAGATCATATCATATAGTATCTCGATCTCCTCATATAACATCACCCATAGCCTGTTTCATCTATGAATCCGTTATATCCCAAGATCTCATCACATAGTACCTTGATATAATTGTCACCCATAGCTTGTTTCATCTATGAATCTATTATATCCATAAATCCGTTCATGACCCTATTGCATTACAACACAAACAACTAACAATCTATACTCAATTACATGCTTATCTTTTGTACTTTTCAAAGTGTTGCCTCTTGCCAAATTTCCAAGTACATCAATTATACTAGCATTAGAATTTTCATACTCCACGGTACTACCACATCAAACCATAACCCTTAATCATTACATAAGGTACAAGCTCGATTAAAACAACATCCCAACATCATCACCGATACCACGTTCACGAAGATCACAAAAGCAAAGTAGACAATTAACAAGGTTTAACATAATAATGCTATCAAAGGTAATAGAACACAAACACTACATTAACGACTTCCAAGAAAAACTTCTAAGCTACTTGGTCCAAAACTACTCAGAGTACCTTCAATTTCCAAGATTCTTTAAAATCCACCTTAACCTTACATAACTTCCAAAAACGTACTTAAGCCTACTGTAAAGACCCTACTCTTTAAAATAGAATTAAATAGATAACGCAAGCGAATACTTGAAATAATAATTGGAAAACCTGTAAATCGATAAAACATCCTTTCATTTCAAAATGAAATCCAAAATCCTTAAACATTCAAAGATGGGAAGTGCTTCCCTTTTTATAAGTTCAAACCCAAACATAGGAAAGTTCATAAAGATAGAAATATTCAAGATAAACAATATCTCAAAGTATGCTTAAAAGAGCTTAAAAATCCAAATGTAATAAAACTGATAAACTGAGAGTGTCATGACACAAGCAGTCTATGGACTACACAAACTCTAGTCCATCCATCATCATCGATCCAGAATCATGCCACACCAGCTCCACGGCCACGACCGCAACCACTTCCCGTACCTGAAAGTGTAATATCATGAGCGGGAGACCCAGTGAAGATAAATTGAAAATATAGTAACTTTAGATCCCAAATCCGATCCGGATTTGTGTCCAATGAAACATATTATCTCTTGACTACCCAATCAAACTTCCAAATGTAAAATCATGCAATTCTCCCAAGAACAAAGAACAAAGATTATGCAAGTAGTCAAGTCTCCCAATCTCGTAATAATCAGAACACGTAATCATACGTTAAATCTTTCAGGAATATAACTAGAACAAGTTAATCTCACCCAGTCAGAATAAGAACAAGAACAAAGAACAAAGAACATAGAACAAAGATCATGTGAATAATGTCAGATGATGCAAGCTCACACAGTCTATGCATGATCCCATTATCTCACTCCAATATCAAGTAAAGCTCACGAAACCTTTACTTTCTTATCAAGAATAAATGCAAGCTCACGTAGTCTTTGCATTATAGAACAAGAACAAGAACCTCCCCTGTGAATAACATCAGATGATGCACACACACGCAATCAATACATGATCCCGTTATCTCATCAATGACATGCAAAGCTCACATAGTCTAAGCAGTCTAGAATATATATGTATCATAACAATTATGAATAATACCAGATAATGCAAGCTCACACAACTAAACATTATCTCATTATTCATCTCGTTCGTTCATGCAGCTTACGTAGTCTATGCATTCCTAATGATACATATATCGAACAACGAATAATACCAAACAATGCAAGCACATGTAGTCTATGCATTATTTCATTATTCCTCCATGCAAACAAGTGTGATAATAAAGAATCAGAAATTCGAATACCGAAATATAAACAGAGAATCAATTTCAGAACAACTCATTAGAGAAACGTTAATCAAGAACATTGGAACATATAGGCTCATAAGCTCATATTGTGACGACTCGACACTTTTAAATAGATTTAAATTAGAAAACACAGCGGAAGTCTTTTATTTTAAGAAAAATTGGCATGGTTTTGTTTGAAAGTTGGCTAGCCAAAACCTATTTACATCCTAATTTTCAAATCTAATAAAATCACATGGAACTTTAAGTCCCAAACAGGAGTTCAAAGATGTAATATCATAAAACAACATCTATAAGCTCTTATGAGCTAAATACAAAGTACAAATCTTCAAAGTCTTTAAAGTTCACCAAAAATATATACATAGACTTTACAACACTGAGTCCATCTCGAGGTCATCATCCCTTGATCACGCAGCACCACATTCTCTCCCTCGACCTCTAGCCAGGGCATTACCTGAAATTGGTTGTAATATCATGAGCTAACAACTTAAGCCCAGTGAGAATAATAAGAATAAAAAGAAAAGATAGACCTCAAACTCGCATTTCGATTTGTGTCCAATTAATCTGACACAATTCACTCCTAAAGTCCTCCAACTCTAGGTAATTTCATTTTATACTCTCTAAAGGATGATATTACTAACTCTCGTAGTCAATCCTCATCCAATTACTTGTTATGGCAAAATAAGAAAAGTAAATAACTTTGCATAAAATATAACATCTCGATTTATATTCCATCGATCATATGCAATGTAGGGTTCGCATATACCCTTATGCATGAATGAAGGTAATGCGGACATCCCGTAGGCTCCCATTCAACCTTATGCATGAAGAAGTAATGAGTACATCCCATAGGCTACCCATTCGTCTTCTTTCTTAGTTTTACTCTCTTTTCTTTTCTTTTTCTTTTCTTTTTCTGAAGGTGATGCAGACATCCCGTAGGCTCCAACATTCTTCCCTTCTTTTCTTTCTCACTTTCTTTTCTTTTTCTGAAGGTGATGCGGACATCCCGTAGGCTCCAACATTCTTCCCTTCTTTTCTTTCTCACTTTCTTTTCTTTTTCTCTTTTCAATGATGCGAGATGTTATGGTTATGCTTGCACAAGTAAATAAAGTAAAGTATAAATAATAAAGTTACTGAGAAAAACATAAAGTAAAGGGGCATAAAGTAAAAGACATAAAGTAAATAAATAGGAAACTCCGAACGAACGATATGTCAATCGAACTCCGCTAACAATAATAAAAGTAAAATCATAACTTAAACGATTAACCTATACCTTCCAGGATTCTAAACTTCCAATATAATCCGAGGTTCTATTAATCGTTCGATATAAAAGTTTGGATATTTTAACCTCCAATGATCAATCCTAAGCTTCGAAACGAATCTAACTTAGAATCTTCTAAGATTCAATACTTTTCTTGAGAACTCCTAAGTTTTCACTTAAAGGATTAACTTCTAATCCTAAGGGCACTAACTCACCTTCCTCTAATCTTAGATTCGAATTCTAATCTTAGTTTCCTATTCTACAAACCTTCACACTTATTTGCTTTCTAAAAATACTTTAAATCCTAACTATTCTCACCATAATGAAAGTTGAGTTCGCTCCTAAGTCCGGAAGAGCGATCAATCAAACGGTTCGAAAACACCTACAATTGAATTATATCACACAATCAATAATTTACCAACTATCGATCAAACAACAACTAAACATACAAAACGACGAAATCTCAACAAACCCCCCAAAGAGGCTCTCGGCCCCCTTCATGAAAATGGGCTTCGGGTTTGGTTTTTCGGCTTTTAGGCAATTTAAAAGTGTTTCGAGTTGGTTTTAAGCAAATTCGATATTCCCGATTTCAATGGGTATCGATAATTAGGGTTTTTGAACATTATGCCCTTTCCCGAATCGAATTTCAATAAACAATATTTCACTAATTTATAACCCATAATTAAACCCAAAAGGGTAAATTTCAAACGGAAAGGGTTTCTACTGAAACTCGGTTTTAGGGTTATGGGATTGTTTCCAAAAACACTTAAAACAACCCCCGTACTTAAAATCATCGAGTTTACCGGCAAGAAATCGAAGAATCAAAATGAAAACTCCATTAAAACACTATTTGGAGCTTAGGGTTTGAAACTTTACTTACCGAGAACTCCATATATCATGGGTGACAAGCACGATGGTTGGGTGGAAATGAATCGTAGGACCGATACCTTTCCAAAGGAACGAGAATCGAAGCGATCCGGCAAGAAACGAACGAAAATCAAATATTGGGAAATGGGGAAGGGGACTCACGGCCAAGAGAAGGAGAAAGGAAGAAGAAGATGAGGAGTTCTTGGTCAAAGGAAGTCAAATGAGATATTTAATAAGAAGTGAATAGTGTTTGGATAGTTTTTTAAGAAATTGAAATGACGGTTGCGTCCTTTTATGACTTTTGACTTATAAAACGAAACCCGAACTTCTTAAACTATCCCAATGGTGATTAATAATTATTAATTGGCCCGTTAATAATTATTAATACCATTAAAATGAAATTAAACTAAAAAGGTAATTAAAAGGACTTAAACCGAAATAAACTACTAAATTCTAATTTACCGATAAATAAATAAACTTTAATTACTTAAATTAAAATAAAATAAAATAAAAAATTTTATCACAAAATAACGGGACGTTACACATACTTTAATTGATCACAATAATCTTGCAAAATCGAATATCATATATGTCAAAGACCACAATTGCTGGAAGAACCCAGTCTCAGAAATAAGTCTCTAGTAATTAAAAGGTCTCGATATCGTAAATTAAACATCCAAGAACACATGATAATCAAACTTTTAGTATAAACATACTTGAACCCAATAATTCCATACTTTAACTTCCAAGAATGTGTAAAATCCATACTTTCCCGATATTAATTCTATACTCCCGAATCCTAATAAATCATATAATTAGCAGGCTCAAATCACTTAATTCTAATTTTAACTTAACCCTCGAATCATACAAATCGTTAAAGAATTTAGTTCCTAAATTTACAATAAATTCTATTTATCTTCACCCTTGGCAATTAGCTTGAAATCGAAACCCAAAGCGAGCAATCAAGTAACACCTACAATTAAATATATCCTAATTGCATTAATTTAACAAATCAATCAACAAACGACACGTAAAAAGAAATGAACAAAAAGGCCCAGGATTTCCCCTTTGAAGCTATCGGCCGAACAAAATAGTACAGGGGGGTGTCTCGACTTTGTGAGGGTTTTCGGGATGTTATGCGTTCATTTCGGGTAGATTTAGGTAGGTAATTTACAATGGGTAAACCAATTTAGGGTATTTGGACAAGATTTTACCAACCAATCCTAAAGGAAAATTGAAAATGCAAGGGGACAACATCATGAGGCTCACGGCTTTTGAGTGGGTTCGGGATTTTTGTAAATTTCTTTGAAGTCTAGGCCAAGAAATATCGAGAACAAGCTTAAACATTCGTTTGATTTGAAATCTTCAAGTTCCATGGAATGAAATTGAAGATTTCAACTCAAACTTACAAAAAAACAAAAAAGGAAATAAAAACCCAAAGTAAAAACGAGTAATCTTACCTTAAGGCCTTTTGGAAGTTGGAGGAATGCTTCCAAGGTTAGTTCAAAAGATAGATTGGGGGCCGATCTATCCAACGCACTCGAAATCACGCGAATCGGAGAAGGGACAAGAAAAACTCGTTCCTTGGAAGCAATAGAGGGGGTGGCGGTAAAGAGGGTTTTGGGAGAGAGTTGGTTTCTAATTTTT
Source organism: Gynostemma pentaphyllum (assembly GCA_028015215.1). Classification (NCBI taxonomy): domain Eukaryota; kingdom Viridiplantae; phylum Streptophyta; class Magnoliopsida; order Cucurbitales; family Cucurbitaceae; genus Gynostemma; species Gynostemma pentaphyllum. The sequence continues at coordinate 27,048,915 of CM051346.1, forward strand.
CTTTTGCTTCAAATGAAAGATGAAGGTGATGACATCTATTTTTAGATGGGTAAGAATTTAATTGCTAAAGAGTCCCTCAATTCCTTTCTTGCTTTTAAAATAAACCACATGCTCTTAAAACACAAATTAACCTTTAAAATTAATCAACGCAATTTATCTAAGCTAGAAGGTAATTTGTGAAGACCCGACACTTTTAAATAGACTTATTACAAAAAACACAGCGGAAGTCTTTTATTTTAAGAAAATTTTGCGTGGTTATGTTTGAAAATTGGCATGCCAAAACCTGTTTACATCCTAATTTTCAAATCTAATAAATCACATGGAACTTTAAGTCCCAAATCAAAATTTCAAGATGTAATATCATAAAAATATCTATAAAAAGCTCTTATGAGCTAAATACAAAGTATAATTCACAAATCCTTCAAAGTTCTCAAAACTAAAACACATAAACTTTACAACAAAAGAGTCCATCTCGAGGTCAGCATCCCTCGATCACGCAGCACCATCTCCCCTTCCACGGCCTCTAGCCAGGGCATTACCTGAAATTTTGTAATATCATGAGCTAACAAACTAAGCCCAGTGAGAATCATAAGCATAAAAAGTAAAGATAGACCTCAAACTCGTATTTCGATTTGTGTCCAAATAATCCAACACAAACTTTCCTAGAATTCTCCAAAGTCTAGGTCATTCTAATCCATATTTTCCAAATGATGATACTAATTAGCACACTTAGTCTAATTGTTCATCCATTAACTTGTTATGACTTAAATGAGAAAAATAAATAAACTTTGCATAATTATAACATCTCGATTCTCTTTCTCATCCATCATATGCATAAAAGTAATGAATACATCCCGTAGGATACGCATTTGCCATTTATGCATGAAATGAAGGTAATGTGGATTTTCACATTCATCCACCATTCAACCTTATGCATGAAGGTAACGTGGGTATTCGCACTCATCCACCATTCCTTATGCATGATGAAGGTAACGTGGGTATTCACACTCATCCACCATTCCTTATGCATGAAGGTAACATGGGTATTCACACTCATCCACCATTCCTTATGCATTCTCATCCTCAATTCCTTTCTTTTTTTACCTTTCTTTTTTTAACTTTCTTTCAATGATGCGGGATGTTATGGTACAATAAATAATGGTGCAATATTGTTTTGCATATGCTTGCATGTACTGGCAAAAGTAAATAAAGTAAAGTGCGAATATTAAAGAAATCACGACCAACATAAAGTAAAGGGGCAATAAGTAAATGACATAAGATAAAGAAACAGATAAGAATCTCGGACGAATGATTTATAAATCGAACTCCGGTACTAGAATAAAGTAAAGAATCATAAGTTCACGATTATCCTAAACCTTCAAGGATTTTAACTTCCAATAATCCGAGGTTCTATCAAACGTTCTTTATCAAAGTCTTGGATCCTTTAACTTCCAATGATCCATTCTAACTCCGAAACTAATCTAACTTAGAATCTTCTAAGATTCGAGGATTTCATCGAGAAATCCTAAGTTTCTCGCCTAAAGGATTAACTTCAAATCCTAAGGCACTAACTCATTCCCTCTAATCTTAGATTGGGTTCTAATCTTAGTTTCCAATTCTACAAATCATCGCACTTGTTCGCTTTCTATAGTTACTTTAAATTCTAACTATTCTCACCTTAAACAAAGTGAAGACTTCGCTCCTAGGTCCGATAGAGCGATCAAACGAGCGGTTCAAAAACACCTACAAAAGGAATTATATCCCGAAAATTAATAAATTACCAACTAACGATTAAACAACGACTAAACAAAAAAAATACGAAAATCCATCAAACCTACCCCTTGGAGGCTCTCGGCCCTCCCAATAAAAGGGTCTCGGGTTTGGTTTTTCGGCTTTTTGGCAATTTAACTACGTTTTGAGTTGGTTTTAAGCAAATTCGATAATCCCGATTTCAATGGGTATCGATAATTAGGGTTTTTGAACATTAATCCCTTTCCCGAAATGAATTTAAATAAACATTATTTCATTAAATTCTAACCCAAAATCAAACCCAAAAGGGTAAATTTCAAACGGGAAGGGTTTCGACTGAAACTCGGTTTTAGGGTTAAGGGATTGTTTCCAAAAACACTTAAAACAACTCTCGTATTTACAAACACCAAGTTCTACAACACGAAATCGAAAGAAATCAAAGAAAACTCCATTAAAACACTATTTGGAGCTTAGGGTTTGAAACTTTACTTACCGAGAACTCCGTATAACACAAGCGGCAAGTACGAAGGGTAGGTGGGAAATGATCGTAGGACCGATACCTTTCCAATAAACCCGGAATTAAGTCGATCGGGCAAGAAACGAATGAAAATCAAAATTCTCTTTTTCTCTCTTGATGCTCACAGGTTGGGGAGGGAAAAGGATGAACAAATTTTGGTCAAATTTGAGTCAAAGTTGATAGTTAAAGAAGATGAAGCAAATATCTAGATATTTAGGTAATTGGAAAATTACGATTTTGCCCTTTTATGACTTTTAGCTTATAAAACGAAACCCGATGATCTTAAACTATCTCGATGGTGATTAATAATTATTAATTGGCCTGTTAATAATTATTAATACCATTAAAACGAAAATAAACTAAAAAGGTCAATTAAAAGATTAAAACCAAAATAAACTGCAAATTCTAAATTACCGATAAATAAATAAACTTTAATTACTTAAATTGAAATAAAATAAATAAAAGTTTTTTTTATCACAAAATAACGGGACGTTACATAATTAATTATTATTAATTGGCCTATTAATAATAATTAATGCACCTAGTTCAAAATAATTACTTGAAATCTAAAATTACCAAATAAAGATTGAAATTTCTAAATTTTAATTTACCGGAATTAAACTAATTAAATAATTTAATTAAATAAATAAGAGAATAATAATAAATAAAAAAAATTAATTCAACCTCAAAATAACGGGACGTTATAGTCTACCCTCCTTAAAAGACTTTTCGCCCCCTAAAAAGTGCTCATAAGTAAACAAATGAGGGTATCGAGTTCTCATATCGTCCTCACGTTCCCACGTGGCCTCTTCCGATACTTGGTTCCTCCATAGAACCTTGACCAAGTTGATCGTTTTATTTCTCAACACTTTCTGTTCCGAAAGCTAAAATCTCAACCGGTGTCTCCTCTTAAGTCAAATGCTCATCTAGGACCACCGGCTCATAATCAATCATATGAGATGGGTCCGCCACATACTTTCGAAGCATCAAAACATGAAAAACATTATGAATGGCCGACAAGGCGGGAGGTAAGGCTAAACGGTACGCCACTGCCCCAACTTGAATTAGAATTTCAAACGGGCCAATAAACCTAGGGCTCAGCTTGCCCTTCTTCCCAAATCTCATAACATCTTTCATAGGTGCTACTTTCAAGAACACATGGTCCCCTATGGTGAACTCCAGCGGGCTTAGCCGCTCATCGACGTAACTTTTCTGTCGACTCTGAGCAACCCCATCCTGGTCAACTGAAACATCTCAGGGCACAAAAGTCTCCCTCACCGACCTCATCCCAATGAGCGGGAGATCGACACTTTCTACCATAAAGTTCCTCGAACAGTGCCATTTCAATAGTAGTGTAACGTCCCGTTATTTTTGTGATAAAAAAAAACTTTTATTTATTTTATTTAATTTAAGTAATTAAAGTTTATTTATTAATCGGTAATTTAGAATTTGTAGTTTATTTCGGCTTTAATCTTTTAATTGACCTTTTTAGTTTATTTTCGTTTTAATGGTATTAATAATTATTAACGGGCCAATTAATAATTATTAATCACCATTGGGAGAGTTTGAGATGTTCGGGATTCGTTTTTAAGCCAAAAGTCATAAAAGGGCAAAATCGTAATTTCTAAAATTGTAAAATATCTAAAATCACTATTTGGTCATCTTCTTTAAATTTCCTTTGACTCAAATTGACCACAAAACTTCTCCAATTTTCCCTCCCCACCCGTGAGCATCAAAGAGGAAGAAAGAAAAATTCGATTTCGTTCGTTTCTTGCCCGATCGACTTGATTCTCGTTCCTTTGGAAAGGTATCGGTCCTACGATCCTTTTCCACCTAGCCTTCGTACTTGCCACTCGTGTTATACGGAGTTCTCGGTAAGTTTCTCTTGAAACCCTAAGCTCCAAATAGTGTTTTAATGGAGTTTTACTTGATTTCCTTCGATTTCGTGTTGTAGAACTCGGGAGTAGTTTTACGTGTTATACTTGTGGTCAGAAAGGCCATATATCTAGATACTGTAGGGCTCATCAGACACAGCCACCACAGTATGGTTATCCGGGTCAGGGTGTTCAGCAGAGACCATATCAGGCACCACCAGCTTTATTTGCTCCTCTGGTTACGGGTAGAGGTCATGACCGAGGCAGAGGTCAGGACCGAGGCAGAGGACAGTACAGAGGTAGAGGTCAGGGTGGCCAGGCACAGTAGTTTAGACTTCCGCCTGTTGTTCAGCCGCCACAGATTTTACCTCCACCACCACCGAGATTTCCTCCACCTGTTCAGCATCAGGCACGTGTATTTGCCACCAGAGAGGAGGCCGAGGCTGCAGGTACTGTAGTTACTGGTACTTTGACAGTTTTGGGCCATTCGGCTTTTGTTTTATTTGATTCTGGGGCTAGCCACTCTTTTATTTCTTTTGAGTTTGTTGAGTCAGCTATGCTTGAGTCTGCATCGTTAGGTTTTGAGATGTGTGTTTCGACCCCAGTGGGGAAGTTTGTTATTGCTGATAATATGATTAGCACAGATGATTTGTGTTTTATGGGTTGTTGCTTGCATGCTACTTTGATTATCATGCCTATGTCTGTTTTCGATGTGATTTTGGGTATGGATTGGCTATCAGCTAATCGTGCCACTATTGATTGTACTGAGAGAGTTGTTGATTTTATGGGTCCATGTGGGACCAGTTTACGTTTTCGTGGGACTAGTAGTCGAGTAGCACCCACTTTGATATCTATGTTAGAAGCTAGTATGCTTCTAAGTGATGGGGCCTTGGGCTATATAGCTAGTGTGGTTGACACTTCTATACCAGAGGCTAGTTTGAGTTCTGTGCCAGTAGTAAGGGTTTTCGTTGATGTCTTCCTTGATGAGTTGCCCGGTTTGCCACCGGTGAGACAGTTTGATTTTCAGATTGAGGTTACTCCTGGAACAGCTCCATTATCCAAAGCACCATATCGTATGGCACCGGCTGAGTTGAAAGAACTCGAGAGCCAGTTACAGGGACTTTTAGACTTGGGGTTTATACGCCTGAGTGTTTCACCGTGGGGAGCTCCGGTGTTGTTTGTGAAGAAGAAGGATGGTTCTATGCGTTTATGCATCGATTATAGAGAGTTGAACCATGTTACGGTGAAGAACAAGTATCCTTTGCCTAGGATAGAAGACTTGTTTGATCAATTGAGAGGAGCCACTATCTTTTCGAAGATAAATTTGAGATCTGGCTATCATCAGTTGAGGATTCGGGATGAGGATATTCCCAAGACTGCTTTCAGGACGCGTTATGGACATTATGAGTTCGTAGTTATGTCCTTTGGCTTGACCAACGCGCATGCAGCTTTTATAGACCTTATGAACACGGTGTTTAGGAGGTTCATTGACTCTTTTGTGATCGTTTTTATCGATGATATCTTGGTTTATTCCAAGACAGAGGAGTTGCACGATATACACCTTCGGGAAGTATTGACAGTACTACGAGATCAGAGATTGTATGCCAAGTTCTCCAAGTGTGAGTTTTGGCTTAAGGAAGTGGCATTTTTAGGCCACGTAGTATCGAGTAGAGGAGTATCTGTGGATCCCTCTAAGATTGAGGCAGTTACTAACTGGCCTAGACCAACTAGTGTGGCTGATATTCACAGTTTTCTGGGACTTGCAGGCTATTATAGACGGTTTGTGCAAGATTTCTCCAAGATTGCTTCAGCTTTGACACGTTTGACTCGAAAGGGGGTTGATTTTGTATGGTCTGAGGATTGTGAGAGGAGCTTTGAGGAGCTCAAGAGGAGGCTTGTGACAGCACCTGTTCTAGTGTCACCTGATAGGACTGGTGGTTTGACAGTGTATACAGATGCTTCCCACAGAGGTTTGGGATGTGTGTTGATGCAACACAGGAAAGTGATAGCTTATTCTTCCCGTCAGTTGAAAAAGCATGAGAAGAAATATCTGACTCATGATTTAGAGTTGGCAGCTGTTGTTCATGCATTGAAGATATGGAGGCATTATTTGTACGGTGAGAAGATTATGATATTTACTGACCATAAGAGTCTCAAATATTTCTTCACTCAGAAGGAATTGAATATGAGACAGCGGATATGGTTAGAGCTTGTTAAGGATTATGACTGTGACATTCAGTATCATCTTGGGAAAGCCAATGTAGTGGCTGACGCGCTCAGTAGGAAGTCTTCTCATTCATCAGCTTTATCAGCCTTACCTTTGAGATTGAGGTGGGATATGGAACGAGCTGAGATAGCATTGCTTACTGTTGAGGTCACTGTGAGTTTGGCTAGTTTGACAGTGGAGCCTACTTTGAGGCAGAGGATGATTGATGCACAGAGAGATGAGGTTCATTTGCAGGCCGGTTTTAGAGAGGCTGAGTCAGATATCCCTAGTAATTTTACTTTCTCTACTGACAGTGCTCTGATGTATCGTAAGAGGCTATGTGTGCCTTTAGGATCGACTTTTAGAAGGGAACTATTGGAGGAGGCTCACAATTCTATCTTCTCTATACATCCAGGTAGTACGAAGATGTACAGGGACCTGAAAGAGCATTATTGGTGGTCGGGAATGAAGCTTGAGATTGCGGACTTTGTTAGTAGATGCTGGACTTGTCAGCAAGTCAAGGCTTTGAGGAAGAGTCCATCGGGTTTACTTAACCCTCTGAGTGTGCCAGAATGGAAATGGGAGGAGATTTCCATGGATTTTATCAGTGGTTTGCCGAGGACATCAAAGGGTTACGATACCATTTGGGTGATTGTAGACCGCTTGACGAAGACAGCACACTTTATACCTGGGAGGATCACCTACCCAGTTGAGACTTGGGCACAGTTGTATCTACGGGAGATCGTTAGATTACATGGTGTGCCAGTGAGGATAGTATCAGATCGGGACACTCGTTTTGTCTCGAAGTTTTGGCAGAGTTTGCATTCAGCCATGGGTACTGGCTTGGATTTTAGCACAGCTTTTCACCCCCAGACAGATGGTCAGATCGAGAGAGTTAACCAGATTCTAGAGGATATGTTGAGGGCTTGTGTTCTTAATTTTGGAGGCAGTTGGGATTCTCAATTGTATTTGGTAGAGTTTGCTTATAATAACAGCTACCAGGCTACTATTGAGATGGCACCATTCGAGGCACTTTATGGTAGAAAGTGTCGATCTCCAGCTCACTGGGATGAGGTTGGGGAGAGAAGACTTTTGGGACCCGAGTTGTTACAGTTGACTAGTCAGTCTATTGACGTGATTAGAGAGAGGATGAGGGTTGCTCAAAGTCGACAGAAGAGTTATGCAGATAAACGACGTAGTCCACTTGAGTTTTCAGTGGGGGACCACGTGTTTTTGAACAAAAGGTGTTGAGAAACAAAACGATTCACTTGGTTAAAGTCCTTTGGAGGAACCAAGTGTCTGAAGAAGCTACGTGGGAGCGTGAGGATGACATGCGAGCAAAGTATCCTCAGCTTTTCACTTAGTAAGTTTACTTTTCGGGGACGAAAAGCCTTTTTAGGAGGGTTGACTGTAACGTCCCGTTATTTTTGTGATAAAAAAAACTTTTATTTATTTTATTTAATTTAAGTAATTAAAGTTTATTTATTAATCGGTAATTTAGAATTTGTAGTTTATTTCGGTTTTAATCTTTTAATTGACCTTTTTAGTTTATTTTCGTTTTAATGGTATTAATAATTATTAACGGGCCAATTAATAATTATTAATCACCATTGGGAGAGTTTGAGATGTTCGAGATTCGTTTTTAAGCCAAAAGTCATAAAAGGGCAAAATCGTAATTTCCAAAATTGCAAAATATCTAAAATCACTATTTGGTCATCTTCTTTAAATTGCCTTTGACTCAAATTGACCACAAAACTTCTCCAATTTTCCCTCCCCACCCGTGAGCATCAAAGAGGAAGAAAGAAAAATTCGATTTCGTTCGTTTCTTGCCCGATCGACTTGATTCTCGTTCCTTTGGAAAGGTATCGGTCCTACGATCCTTTTCCACCTAGCCTTCGTACTTGTCACTCATGTTATACGGAGTTCTCGATAAGTTTCTCTTGAAACCCTAAGCTCCAAATAGTGTTTTAATGGAGTTTTACTTGATTTCCTTCGATTTCGTGTTGTAGAACTCGGTGTTTGTAAACTCGGGAGTAGTTTTACGTGTTTTTGGAAACTATCCCATAACCCTAAAACCGAATTTCAGTCGAAACCCTTTCTGTTTGAAATTTACCCTTTTGGGTTTGATTTTGGGTTAGAATTTAATGAAATAATGTTTATTTAAATTCAATTCGGGAAAGGGCTTATTGTTCAAAAACCCTAATTATCGATACCCATTGAAATCGGGATTATCGAATTTGCTTAAAACCAACTCAAAACGTATTTAAATTGCCAAAAAGCCGGAAAACCAAACCCGAAGTCCTTTTTATTGTTAGGGCCGTGGGCCTCTTTTGGAGGGTTTGATGAGTTTTTCGTCGTTTTGTATGTTTGGTTGTTGTTTGATCGTTAGTTGGTAATTTATTAATGTTCGGGATATTAATCCTTTTGTAGGTGTTTTTGAACCGCTCGCTTGATCGCTCCTTCGGACTTAGGAGCAAAGTCATCTTTTAATTAAGGTGAGAATAGTTAGGATTTAAAGTAATTATAGAAATCGAATAAGTGTGAAGGTTTATAGAGTTTGAAACTAAGATTAGAATTCGAATCTAAGATTAGAGAGTTGTGAGTTAGTGCCCTTAGGATTAGAAGTTAATCCTTTAAGTGAGAACTTAGGAGTTCTTGAGGAAGTGTCGAATCTTAGAAGATTCTAAGTTAGATTCGTTACTAAGCTTAGGTTGGATCATTAGAAGTTAAAAGATCCAGCTTGTTTTTAGAACGGTTAATAGAACCTCGGGTTTTGTTGGAAGTTTAGAATCCTTGAAGGCATAGATTAATCATTCGAGTTATGATTATACTTTTATTATTGTTAGCGGAGTTCGATTGATATATCGTTCATCCAGAGTTTCCATTTATTTACTTTTTGTCTTTTACCTTATACCTTTACTTTATGCCTTTTACTTTATGGCTGTATCGTCTACTTTAATTCCGCACTTTATTTATTTACTTCAATTACATCATAACATCTCGCATCATGAAAAAGAAAGTGAGAAAGATATGAAGGGGGAAGAATGTTGGACCCTACGGGGAATGTCCGCATCACCTTCATAGAAAAAGAAAGAAAGTGAGAAAGAAAAGAAGGGGGAAGAATGTTGGACCCTACGGGGAATGTCCGCATCACCTTCAGAAAAAAGAAAGAAAGTGAGAAAGTAAAGGAGGGAGAACGATGGATCCTACGGGATAGACCACGTTACCTTCTTCATGCATAAGGGCATATGCGAATCCTACGGGATGCTCTCATGCATTCATATATATGTTCGATGAAAGAGAAAAGCGAGATGTTTAATTGATGCAAAGTTTATTTACTTTTATTATTTATGTCATAACAAAGTAATGGATGAGGATTGACTACTAGTGTTAGCAATATCATCCCTTGGAAAGTTTGGAATAGAATTACCTAGATCTTGGTGAATTCTAAGGAAGTTTGTGTCAGTTTAATTCGACACAAATCGAAATACGAGTTTGAGGTCTATCTTTACTTTTTATTCTTATTATTCTCACTGGGCTTAGTTTGTTAGCTCATGATATTACAACTAATTTCAAGTAATGCCCTGGTTAGAGGCCGTGGAAGGGGAGATGGTGCTGCGTGATCGAGGGATGCTGACTTCGAGATGGACTTGTTTTTGTAAAGTATATGTAAATATTTTTGTGAATTTCAAGACTTTGATGTTGTATTTAGCTCATAAGAGCTTTTTTTGATGTTTTTATGATATGAAATATTTGAACTCCTGATTTGGGACTTAAAGTCCATGTGAATTTATTAGATTGAAAAATTAGGATGTAAACAGGTTTTCGGCATGCCAACTTTCAAACAAAACCACGCAAAATTTTCTAAAAATAAAAGACTTCCGCTGTTTTCTCTGAATTTAATTTATTTAAAAGTGATGGGTCGTCACAAGTAGCCTGAAAGCTATTATTGTAAGCAAACTCCTCCAAATACAACTGTGAGTCCCAACTGCCACCAAAATCTAGAACACAAGCTCGTAGCATATCCTTTAAAATCTGATTTACTCTCTTTGTCTGACCATCAGTCTGAGGGTGGAAATAGTAATAAATAAATAAAAAATTAATTCTACCTCAAAATAACGGGACGTTACACCTACTTTTCAAACGGTTCCAATAATTAACTCCAAATAAACTTGAAAGACATAACTAGCTCAAATCTCACTTCCAAGACTTATAGTCGTCATCCAACCCTTAATATCTCTTAACAATAAACGAACCTCTTATCCTTGATCAAACAATAATGTAATGTAACTCAATACATAAAATTACTAACCACCACTTTAAACTCACCTCAGCCAAGAAGTCGAGCTTTCAAACAGTCGAAAAAAAAGTCACACGAGTGTTTAACAACATCTACAATTAAATTACACCTAATAAATATTAATTAACCAAACATCGAACAAATGACACCTAAACACATAAAACGACGAAAATAACCATTAAGCTCTCAGCCCAAAACTCGGGGGTGTTGGGTTCAATTTTCAGACTTTTAGGCATTTTAGGGGCTTTTTGGGTTGGTTTCGAGTAGTTTGGAGGTTTTAACTATGAATGGGTAAACTTAATTAGGGTTTTTGGACAAGAAAACTTTTCCCAAAATTAAAGAAAACACCAAACTAAAACAAAAACATCTCTCAAACGGGACGGGTTTTTGGTTCAATCTTGAATCTAAGGTTAGGGGAAAGCTTGCTAAGTACATAAATCAAATTCCTTAATTGAAATCTTCAAGTTTCTTGGTGAGAAATTCAAGATTTCAACCATGAATTTCATTAAAACATCAATTGGAACAAAACCTGTAAAGATTTAGAAACTTTGTCTTATCTTAAGGCCTCTCGAAAACAAAAGAAAAGCTTCAAAGGTAGGTTGAAAAGGAAGCTTGAAGTGAGGGCTATCTAACGAACCTAGAATCGAGACGATCCATCGAGAATTGAAGAAAACGCAAGAAAATCCCCAAGGAATTGAAGCCCATGGCTTTGAGAAGCAAGGAGATGAGAAAATTTGTCTAATTTTGATTATTTGGGTGTATTTAAGGAGATAATGAACAGTAAGATATTTTTTTAAGAAATCAAGAATTACGAACTCGTCCCTCGTTTGCTTTTAGCTTTTAAAACTAAATGTGAAGCACTTAAACTAGCTAAAAAGTGATTAATAATTATTAATACGCCAAATTCTAAATTAAGTTACTAAAGCAATTAAAAAGGTTTACAAACGAAATAAAATCCTAAATTCTAAGTTATTAATTCTAAAATTAAATTTAAATACTTTAATTAACATAAAAATTAAAAATTTACTTCAAAAGTAATGGGACGTTACAGTACTCCTTGACAGGAATAGTCACCCTCGGTGGTACGATCTCCACTCCTTCATCTCGAACATCATTTTACCAAATATAAGGATCTTCTAGTAAGATGTTTCTTCATCACGGGGTGGTCGAATCACTTGCTGGTTTTAGGTTGAGTCGCCATTCTCATATAGTAGGGATACCGTGTGAGTGTTGGACGTTATCTGGAAACGATCAAGCAGATGATATCCCCATGGTGAGTGTCAAACTGTGAAGAGTAGATTTCACAATTGAGCACGTGACTATACGTGTTTTCTTCTTGCAACTCCGAATATCTGAAATGAGAAGAGAAAATAAGTCAGAATGCACCGGTGTGGTACTGGCCAAGGAACTTCCAACGCTTAGGTTAGTCCTTTGTGTGAATATTCAGAATTGAAAATGGCACAACAAGGAATTTTAGGTCTGGGTTTCAGTGCATACCTCATTGGTTGAGTTTTCTTATCTTATATAGTTGTTTGGAATTTGATCATGAGCTTCTTGACTGTGCTGGTCTAGACTAGGCTTAATTTAATGGATTTTAGCTGGTCCTTTCCTAATAGTGTCACCCTTATCAGGACAATTTGGGCCGAAAGTATTTCAGAATTGGCCCAACTTGCTAAGCCTTTTAAGGAGCGATTTTCACCCTATACAACCATTGATATTGTTTGAAGTTTTAACGGGAAAATTCATGACAGATGAATGTTAAAGTTTTTTCTTCATTTTAAGAACTTGACTATTGGGGTTTTACTAAACTAAAGATTAATTTCATCTCTAAATTAGGTCAATTTATAGAAGATATAATTTTGTTAAAAAGACACATGATAAAAAAATCAAAACATTTTGAAATATTGAAAAATGAATTGAAACTTCTCAAACATTATGGACCGAATTGAAAAATTGTAACACAGGAGGGACAAAAGTTACATTTAGGGAGGAAAAAAAAACACAGTTGGCGCGTAGCCATGCATCAGACGACGACGTTTAATCCCTCTTGCCTCATTTTTCTATTGCTATTCCCTCTCTGGATCCCTCTTATATATATTTGTCGGGAAATTTGCACAGATGACCTCGAAAATTGGGCCCTAATGAAAATAAACCTTACTTTTCAATTATCATAAATAAGACCTTCTGCTGACGTCAGCCACGTGTGAAAAGTCCAAAAGGCCATCAATGCAGCTTTGTTATTTTCATTATCACACTCTCTCACTGAAGAAAAACTCACTCTCTCTCTCAGTGAAGAAAAACTCACACACTCTTTCTCTCTCTCTCTCTGAACTTGCATAAGGAAGAGAAGGTAAGATCTTATATCATTTCGCTTCATTGTAGCATAGAAACGGTCGTGTTATCTCAGGTTTTTTTGTCCTTATTCGGATCTGTTTATCGATGAATGATAGGTCATATCCAAATTATCAGTCCGATTATAAGCGATGATCTGACCGATTATAAACAATGATCGGACCGAGCATATACAATGATCGGTCAGATAATCGCTTATAACAGATTGAATGATCTGACAGATCATTACTAATGATCGGTCCGATTATTACCAAGTATCAGACCGATCATAAGAACAAGCAATGACAGATCATTGCTGGTGATCGGTTCGATCATTAAGAGTGATTTGACCGATCATACTCAATGATGGGACAAATAATTGCTGATGATCGGTCCGATCATTACTTGTGATCTGACCGATCATTACTTGTGATCTGAACGATCATTTGGACAGAGAGAATGTTCATATAAACTGATTGAATTTTATAATATTTTTTTTAGATGACAATGGTAAGACTATTTGTTCGTTATGGTGGACATTGGGATGCTTCTGGGTACGACTATATTGGAGGCTCGTTGGGAGGAATACTTGTGGATAAGAGTATAAGTTATTCAAATTTATTAGACAGACTATTTGAAGTTGTGGGAGCTGACCCTGCATTGATGACTATAAATGTGAAATGCGTATACAAGTTTGCAACAGTATGTCCTCCTTTTGAAATTAGAAATGATTCTGAGTTGCAGTTTTACTTTATGGGTTCTGAACCTTTGGATCCTATATGTGTATCCTACGCACCCGAGACACACGATTACGATGAGTGGACAGGAATCAAACCAAGAACCAGGAATCCTTATTTATATTCTGGTAATATAGCATCTATGACTCCGTTGGATCCTAATATTGCTCCCTATGATTTAGGAAATGATGATGGTAAGGTTAGGTTTGATTGGGAGAATAGGAACGAGGATTCCGACAAGGTTATACATGATAATGATCGTTTTCCTGGATTGGATGATGCATTTGACTTCCACGATGTTCATACAGAGCGGGATACAATGGGGGTGAAAATCGAGATGAATGATACCCATGATTGTGAACCGGAGTAATCATATTACGATGCGGGATGACAAGGGAAAAGGTCAACTTCATACTTCGATTTGAACATCAAGGTTTGTGATCGAAATAAATATTCGATGATGAATACAAAGGAAACAGCTTTGTATTGAAGAATTTGGCATTGGTTGCATATTTTTATCGAAGAAAGATTTAGTAAGTAGGTTATCGAGGCTAGCGATTGGAAGAAACTTTGAGTTTAAAGTGAAAAAATCGACGAAGACTCTATACTCGGTTGGATGTGTTGATTCAAATTGTAAGTGGAGATTACGGGCCGTGAGTTTACAAACCAGGCTATTTTCTTTGTTACAAAGTTTGTAGATGTTCATTCATGCTTGCTTTCTGTGTTAAACCATGATCACCGGCAAGCAAGCGAAGTAAGGTAGTCGGAGACATTATCCGAAGTAAACTTGAAAATTGTAGTCGTCGATATACACCGAGAGATATAATGGACGACATGCAAAAGGAGTACGGTATTAACATATCTTATGATAAGGCGTGGCGAGCAAGGGAGGATGCTTATGAGGTTGTAAGGGGATCTCATGAAGAGTCTTACAATCTATTGTGGCCGTATTGTGAAGCAGTGAAATGTGAAAATCCTGGAACCATTTATCATATTGAATTGGAAGATGATTGTCACTTCAAATATCTATTCATTGCATTTGGGCCATGTATCAGGGGTTTTCGTAGTTGTATACGCCCGGTAGTTGCGTTGGATGGTTCGTTTTTGAAAGGGAAATATCGGGGAACATTGCTAGTTAGCACATGCTTAGATGGAAACAATCAAATTTATCCAATAGCTTTTGGTATTGTGGACAGAGAAACTGATGAATCATGGAATTGGTTTATGGAGAAACTTAACGGTGCAATTGGAGATGTTCAAGATATGGTGTTTGTTTCAGATAGACACAAGAGTATTGAGAAAGCTATTGTGAGTGTCTTTCCGAATGTTTGCCAATACATGTGAAATGCAATCACGAACCGGCGCAAGCATCGTATCAACCTCTTCTTCAGTACAATAAGTTGGAAGCGAATCGTAGTATACATATTGCCTCTGACGAATATTGATACATAGCAAAATCCAATGCTTATTTTTTACGTTGACAGGTGCATATACCTATATAAATATAAACGTTGGTTATTTAAACGAACTTTGACGTAATTGCTGAGTTCAGTAATACAAGCAAACTTACCCAATCACAGTCACCCCATGAGATCGTAAAATGGCCATGCTTGCCTACCACGTAATTGAGAAGTTCAACACATTCGGCCCAATCGTAGACGTATTATTCTAGCGCCTCTTCATACTTCTTCCAACTTCTCATACAGATATTCTTGTATGAAATTTGTTGTTAAATATAAGTATTTAAATAATCAATTAAATACATAGTTAAATGAACCAGAAATTTGTACCGCTAAGTAGGAGTCCACGATCGTGAAACGTTGCTTAATAAATTCGGGCCGACTCCTAAGCTTATCTTGGATAAACAGGAATGCGGTGTCCAAATGCTAAAAACAAAAAAGTGTAAGTTACTGATAACTGAGCATATGTATGATCGTTCAGATCATACATGTATGATCGTTCAGATCATACTTGTATGATCGTTCAGATCATACATGTATGATCGTTCAGATCATACTTGTATGATCGTTCAGATCATAAGTGTATGATCGTTCAGATCATACTTGTATGATCGTTCAGATCATACTTGTACGATCTGACCGATCATTCGGACAGTTAAGAAAGTGTGGATCGCCTAGTCTACACGTTTTTTTTTCACTTACCTCGCAACCAAGATGTGGATCGCCTAGTCCAATCCAGTCTAGAAAAAACGGTTTCTTTTTGTCACCGTAGTATTGGCATGGTACCGGAGTGTCATCAGTAGCCTTGTCTTGGAAGTACGCCCGATATCCCTTCGTTACGGCCAAGCCCACCACATAGAGGGGGTCATATTTCTCCAGCTTCTCCTTTCTCTCCGTTACAAACGGTGATTTTTGGAGTGGGCCGAGCTTCCTTTGTCTAGTACCCCGGGGACGCTTCTTAAAATTCATATGCTCAGTCAGCATAACTACATCCTGCTGAGAATCAAAGAAGTTAGTAACTTCTTCCCCCTCTTTCTCCCCCATCGTATCCACCATCTCCTCATCCTTCTCCGGAGCATCCCCCTCTTTCCTCTCCGGAGCATCCCCCTCTTTCCTATCCATCTTTTCCATTATCTCCTCCTCGTTCTTCGCAATCTTTTCAACTATCTCCTCCTCTTTCTTCTCCATCTTTTCCATTATCTCTTCATCCACCATCTCATCCACTCTCTCTTCCTCCACCATCTTGTCCACTCTCTCCTCATTCACAAAGAACTCCTCAACTCGTGATTTGAGAGCCTCATTATCATCCTCATCCTTATCGTGATCATCCAAATCTTTTCCCTAAAATACCACATGCATAGATATTATCAGGAAGAATAAAATTATATAATATTTGAACAGAATATAATAGTTACCTTCAACAATAGCTTTTCAATATTTGCTATCATGGACATCATAGTCCGGATATCAGCTTCAACTCGTTCAAGCCGAGCCTCATTTCTTAAACCGCGTTCCTCGCAATTCATGATTGCTTGTTTATACTTTGAAGACAAGCCGTGTCTCTTTTTGTCTTCTTTTGAGGAGTCCTCTACAGGAACCTCTATTTTATCAGCTCGCGGCCTCTTCGTCTTCCTACATTTATCCTCGTCCTCCATTTCCTTATCCACCTTCTTCTTCTCCACCTTTTTCTCCATCTTCTTCTTCTCCACATCCTCTACTTTTTTTGATGGTTTAACCTGTATGTTAGAAAGTAAAAATACGAAGAGAATGAATGAGAAGGGCTTACACTGTTCAAATGATCGGACCGATCAAACTCTGTGATCGGTCCGATCATACAGTATGATCGATCCGATCATACACTATGATCGGTCCGATCACACAGTTTGATCGGTCCGATCACAAAGTTTGATCGGTTCGAACTTTTCAACGGTGATCTGACCGATCATACTTTATGATCGTTCAGATAATAAGCATTGATCTGACCGAACAGATTCTCTTTCAGATCATATGCTTTTGATCTGAACGATCATACATTATAAACGGTCCGATCATCAGTGATCAGACCGATCATAATGTATGATCGTTCAGATCATAAGCATATGATCTGACCGATCATAACAGATTATCTTTCAGATCATGTGCTCATGAGCTGACCGATCATACATTATGATCGGTCTGATCACTCATGATCGGACAGTTTATAATGTATGATCGTTCAGATCAAAAGCATATGATCTGAAAGAGAATCTGTTATAATCGGTCAGATCATATGCTTATGATCTGAACGATCATACATTACATATATGTTCTGATCATAATGTATGCTCGTTTAGATCAAAAGCATATGATCTGACCGATCATAACACACATTTTCTTTCAGATCATGTGCTTATGATCTGAACGATCATTTGGACAGAAATCTATGATAACAATTATTTTTTCAAACAACTAAAAATTACCTTATCAATTGGGAAGAAGACGTTCTTCAAAAGGCTTTTAGTTGTCATGGCCTTCACACTATTATGCCACGAGCATACTGGTGGCATAATTGTATCTTTTCTGGATACATACTGTTGTTGAACGAGCTCCGGCATTTGTTCGAAAATCCATGCCTGCCATTTGTTCATATTTACAGTTGAATCATAACACAAAAAATACAATGTAATGTATATATATAACAAATTTATAAATACCTGAAATGCATATGGAAATCCGGCTAAAGAGTACGTAGCTTCTACAATGTTCTTTTTTTCCTCCGATTTGTTCTTTTTTTCCTCCGATTTGTTCTCTTCCTCCTCATTTTTTTCCTCTTCTTCTTCTCCTCCAATCTTTCCAGCAATTGAATCCTTAAGCGAACCAAGTGTGATCGAATAAATCGTGTCCACCCAGTCAAAACTATCCCACATTTCTTCATGATCTACCAATGAAAGAAAACTCATATCTATCTTATTTCTCCTCAAACCACCAATCAACACTAGCTCCACAATATACACTAGTGTTAGCTTGATTACGTCTTCATCTTCAATCAATCTGTTAGCAAGGAACTTCTTATCAAAATCGAATTTGCTCACACCGTATTGATCCTTAAACAATAACTCTCGTAGTCTAATAGAGTCATCCCTACGTACAAAGCTCCTCCCACGTGGCAACCCGGTTATGCGAGCAAAATCATCCTTCGTAAATGTGATGACCCGTCCCCCAATCATAAAACTCATCTCATCCTCCTTCAGGTTGGGAAATCTCTCTCAATAAAACTTGGTGAATTAGTGGACCAGAACTTAAAATCCACATCGACCAACCGCCTGGATTGGTGATTGTCTCAATC
This sequence comes from Gynostemma pentaphyllum, assembly GCA_028015215.1. Classification (NCBI taxonomy): domain Eukaryota; kingdom Viridiplantae; phylum Streptophyta; class Magnoliopsida; order Cucurbitales; family Cucurbitaceae; genus Gynostemma; species Gynostemma pentaphyllum. Next base: position 27,067,414 of record CM051346.1, read on the forward strand.
TTTCTAGTTGTGTTGCCGTAAGACGACTCTTGACATTCTTCATAGTAGTAGCTAGGTGGGAAACACTGCAATAACGATTGCGGGAAATGCTCCTCAATACTCAATTTCAATTCAGAATCCATTTGAACAAACTGGAGTTTACAAAAGACATCATTAGAATACAATACAATTTCATCTGTACAAATGATCGTTCAGATCACAGAGTATGATCGTTCAGATCGCACCTATGATCGTTCAGATCACAGCGTATGATCGTTCAGATCACAGCGTATGATCGTTCAGATCACAGATTATGATCGTTCAGATCACAGCGTATGATCGTTCGGATCACAGCGTATGATCGTTCGGATCACAGACTTATGATCGTTCGGATCACATCTTATGATCGTTCAGATCACATCTTATGATCGTTCAGATCACATCTTATGATCGTTCAGATCACATCTTATGATCGTTCAGATCACATCTTATGATTGTTCAGATCACAGCTTATGATCGGTCATAATTTATGATCTGAACGGGTCATAATTTATGATCTGAACGACCATAAGTCTGTGATCGTTCAGACCACATTATATGATCGGAACGATCATAGCCTAAGGTCGTTCAGATCATTCACTCTGATCTAACCGATCTTCAATTCCAAGAATCCTCTCCTTCGAATAGAAGATCGGTAAGATCATATTGAATGATCTGAAAGATCTTAATAATAAAAAAAACCTAGATTTGTAAACAAAAACATACCTTTTGTGCGACGAACGATTCGAGGAGGTGCTTGATTAAGGAAGGAAGGAAAGATCAAGGGTTTTACGTTCGCAATAGGGAAATGGGAAAATGGGAAAATGTATTTGAGGAGATGTCTTATAACCGATCGTTTGTTTGGGAAAACGGATCGTGGGTTGCCGTTCGCGCTTCTCAAGGGAGGGGACGTGGGCTGACGTTAGCGCTTCCCAATGGGAAGTTTTAATTTTGATGGCCTTTTGGACTTTTCACGCGTGGTGACGTCGTCAAGGTGCCTTATTTATGATAATTGAAAAGTAAGGTTTATTTTCATTAGGGCCCAATTTTCGAGGTCATCTGTGCAAATTTCCCATTTGCTGATTGATCGGAGGAGTGTAGGAAATTGACCATTTGGCGCTGTCGAAATTCCTAGAAGGTAGTCTCTCCCCTTCTTAATCATTCATTCATTCTTAATTCTGATCTTCAACCTTCCCTATTCTTTCCCTTTTCTTTAATCTTCCTCATGTCTAGGGTTTCTTATCTTCATCCTCATTGAGCTTGTCGTGGAGCTAACTGTGTGTGTTATTATTTACCGGTTTAGATCTTCCGTTCTCTGGAATTAGTTTCTTGGTTCGTCTGGTGGACGAGTGGGAGAAGTATGCTGCTTTTTATGACTTCCAATTTATATGCCAAGTTTAGTTTATTTGTTTTTTAATTGGGTTGTTATTACCTTCTGTGGTTGATTTGCAGTTAATTCTGATTGGTGTTTCAATATTTGAACTGGGTTTGATTTTTGAATCATGATGAAAGGGTTTTTTTGATATCTTACTGTAACATTCCTGTTCCTTGTGAAAAAAAACAATACTTTGGTACTGGGTTTCTATTTTCTACAAATACAAACTTATTCAACTATTTTCTTGCCGGTTACATTGCATTGAAAATTTCATTCTTAGACAGATAGTGACGATATTTTTATAAAGTTAAGTTTCAGTTTCTTTATACTGTCCCTATGGTTCCGTGATCACAGGAAGTTGATTTTGTGAAAAGAGCCCGAGTTGATTTGAATCAATTTGAAAGACGTTTGCAAGTGGGTCTATGATGTTGGGTTCTGGGAATAATTTAAATCGAGCAAGTGCATTACTACCAACAGATATGCCCTCTTTGGCCCAATGTTTATCACTGGAGCCCATTACACTAGGTATTAAAAAAAATTCATGCTCGAGAGAGCTAAAAAGAGCCCTTGGTGTCTCTTCTGGAAGCACATTGGAGGATCGTTCTTTTGGAGTTGCTCATCCCAAACGTCCACCTCCAGTGGCATCCAAGGAGCTGAAGCATTTCAAAGATAGTGTGCAAGATTCCTCAAGAAGGGCCAGGTAAATTATATATATTTTTGGGTCAGAAACAAATTTCATTAAAAATGAATATTATACAAAGAGGGAAAGGAAAATTGGGTATCATCCCAACCTTATAGTAAAAAAAATGTCAAAAACACTATTCAATTGGCATTGATGAAAGAAGATGATTTTTTTATTTGGAAAAAAATCATGATTGACAGCTCTCTAAAAGATGAGAATGTGTTTTAAATTCATCTCAAAAATCTCTTTAAAAGAAGGCAATGAAGTAAACAATACTCCGAAGCTAAAAAATCTTTTCATCTAAACTTTGCAAAGTATTTCTATTTTTCTCTAACCTAATCTATCAAAGAGTGACCTCGAGTTCACTGTCCCTGTATGTTGAGTTCACTGTCCCTGTATGTTCTTAGCTTGTCCTTGAAAGGTGACATGAATCAAAATTAAAATAAGGATTAAGGACTTGATGCAATGACAAAGCACGAAATGAACTTCAAAGTTGACAAGAGAAGGGGTGTAAGATGCTAAGATAGTCTAGATGAAGGGTTCCTCCTTTTGGATTCTATCACAAGTACTAATACCCGTACTTCCATGTACCAATGACCATAGAAAAAATTTAGTTTATTTTCTCCTTCCCAAATTTGAGCGGTCTTTTGCAAGAAAAGGCTTCCTCATCCTCTCTATTGTATTTTTTCCTTTAATTAATGAAAGTTCATCTTTCTATCAAAATTGAAGGAATTATTATTTTGGACAATGTGGTGAGAGCAATACGTTGGAATAACTAGCTTGAACACAGAATTGGTGAATTTTTGTTAATATTTACACTTGTGGAATGATATTTGGGATTCATATGTTCTCAACGCCTCCGCTTGGAGTGCCAGTTGTAAATCTTTTTGTAACTATTTCCCCTTCATAATAGCTGCCAACTGGCAAGCATTTTTGCAAGTCTTTTCATATATAAATGAAAAGTTCAATTCATTATAAAAAAAATAATGAAAGAATTTCATTATATAATGAATTTATCAAAATCGTAGGAGTTAACTTAACTTGAAAAATTATTGAGTTTTATTTTAAAACATCCCAATAAAGAAACATTTAAAACCATGAGATTCATCATTCTACCATACAAAAGAAAAAATTTAATGAAAAGAAATTCATTCATTTAATGAAAGCAGAAAATGCTTTTTTTTATTAAATTTTTTTATATAATAAATCAAACTTTTGCTATTCTTGAAATTAAGGTAAGAAAAAGTGCTGTTGGCCTTAATTACCATCAAGGCATACCCATGCAAGAGAGAGGTTAATGTTAAGACCCACACCGAGCAAGGATTTTTATTCAAGCAAAGCAAGCAAATTACATAGGCAAGCTATTCGAGAGGCTGCCACTCTCCTACAGAAATTCCTTCTAAAACTTTTCCTGCCTAACCTAGCTGAGAAATAGCCTATATATAGACTAACCTCCTACCCTTACTCCCATATAGTAAACCGTTAGACCCGTACAATAGTGGTCCCACAAATCCCATACTAAAATTCCACTCTCTCTTACTACAAAGGCTCTCAGGACCGAGCTGTACAAAAGAGAGAAGCTATTGGGCCTGGGCCTTGTCTTTCAGCGGCTATACATGAAGCGTATTGGGGGCCTATGAAATAACTACTCCTACTACAACCCAACTTGCCCGCCATCCTTTGCATATTCGTCTTGAACTCAATCATTGTTAAAAAGAAGCAAGGGGAAGTAAGTAGAATTGCAAGAAATTTAAGCTACGACAAGGAGTCTACTATGGGCATTTGCAAACAAAAACAAAGAGGACTCAATCCTTGTTTGACCAAAACCTTTAAATTTAAGGATTAAGGCCCTTGGCTTTTTTTAAGATCCCGAAAAGTCAAATTTTTTATTTGGTTTGTAGCACTAGGTAAGATTAATACTTTTGAGTTTTTTTAGAGATCTTCCCCCTTCACCCTAAACCCCAATTGGTGGTCTTTACAATCTTGATTCAGAAGATCTAAATCACATTTTGTATATGTGCAAGTTTTCGAGGCTTATTTGGCAAAGATTTTTCCAAATCTTTGGATTATCTTGGGTGAATAATGGTTCTTTTCGCTAATCTTTAGAAGAAATGCTCATCTTCCTCCCTTTTAATGTTAAAGGGAATTGCTTGTGGATTGCGGGGTGTTGCGCAATTGTATGGGGGTATTTGGCTTTTTAGGGAAGAAGTTAGAACTTGGGAATATGTTTGGGAGTTGACTCATGCAGTGTTTTCAAAGCGCAAGGCGCACATCAAGGCGATGAGGTCCTTGATAGCCTTAGAGGCGAGAAGCGACAAAAAGGTGTCGCCTTTGTTTTTCCTTCTTCTCCATCTCCATCTCCAACATACAACATTCATTTCAAAGGAAAAAAAGTAGAATCAAACCTCACAAACGAGCAAAATCGAAGGGAGAATATGGAGCTGCTCGCCCCTGATGACAGAGGTGCTCGCCTCCTCGCCATCGCCACCCTGAAATGGCGATGGAAAGGCAGCTCAGGTGAGCGCTTTAGGGTTTTTACTCGCCTGAGCCATGGCGAGGCGATGGCGGCGCTGGGCGCCTCGCCTCTCGCCATAGGCGAGCGCCTGGCGTCGCCTCAACATCACTGGACTCATGTAAATGTTTCTTTTTGGGAGTCAGCTCCCAAAGACTTTTGAAATTATTCGTTAGGACAAATTATTTATAGGTCACCCGCATACTTGCAATTAGGTGGCAGTGTGGGTTCTCTTTGGCTTTGGAGTATATAGTATTCCTTGATTTTTCTGGCTTTTGGTTTATTGTGCCACTCTTATATTGTATTTCTTTTCTTTGTTTTCTTTCATTTTATCAATGAAATGGCCTTGTGAGGTTTTTCTTTAAAAATCTAAAAATTGATCATAGTTGATAGGGCATGAAAAGATTAGTACCTTTTAACTTTCTCTAGGGATCCTCCACTCTCGCTTTAAGACCTCAATGGTGATGCTTTTGTCAACAGGAGATTGATGTTTGTGATCACCTAGTCTGGTAATGTACCTTCTCGTTGCAAATTTGGCAGAAATTCATTAGTAGTTTTGGGATGATGTGGCATAAGCACAATAGAAGATGTTGTCTACTAGAATGAGATTTTCCTTTCTTTTTTTTTTTTAGAGAGAAGGAAATATCTTTGGCAAGCATTTTGCAACGTTATGGAGTATTTGGCATTTGAGCTCGATTGCTAGAAAAAAACAAAAAACAAAAAAGAATCTTCCATGGTAATAGAGAGTTTGCACATGTAAATGTTTCTCTTTGGGTGTCAACAACAAAACACTTGTGATTTCCCATTGTTTTTCAATTTAGACAACTTGGCTGCATACTTGTTGTAGAGGTGAAATTCCTTTCTACGGTCGGCCCCCTCGCTTCTTTCACCTTCCTCGATTTGAATGGCCTATGATGGATTCATGAAAAGGTAAAGAAAGACTATTAGAGAGGTGGCTCGGGTGTGGCGGGGAGACCTCAACTTGACCCTACCTTGGGCTTTCGTGCTTCTACGGGGAGCTCAATGGCTATTCCTCGTAGGCCTTCTTGGAGATTTGGGGAGACCTTGGCTGCCTGGAGCTACGTGCCTCTATGGAGAGTCGAAGGCTCGATCTTGCAGGTCTTCCCCCTCCTTGGGGCTTCGTGCTTCTACGGGGAGCTCAATGGTTTGGCCTCGTAGGCCTTTTTAGATATTGGCAGGGAGACCTCGGCTTGACTATGTCTAGAGCTTTGTGCCTCGATGGGGAGCTTGATGGCTCGGTCTCACAGGTCTTGGTGTTTTTGCGTCTTTGGGGATCTTTTTTCCATCTAACCGTTTTCATTTTCTACACTTGTATGTAGGTGACGACTTTATAGCGTTCTCCTTTTCATGCAATCTCCAAGCAATTCATTACCCTCTCTTTGCATCTAAAAAAATATGGGAAATGATTTTAAATTCCATGATTTGAAATACTAGAAATGATTTTAAATTCTTAATTTGATTTGGAATCAATAGGATTTGAAATGAATTTAATTACCATTTTGTGTTTGGATGTTTGTAGGAAATAAGAAGAAAGTAAGGATATTACTAATTAACCTTTTTGTTTCTAAATCGTTAGTGGGAAGTTAATAGAACAGAGGTTAGAGAGGTAATTTACTTTGAAATTCTGCAAAATCGTACCATTTTGGTCTGGAATTTTTTGGGGTTCTTGCACATATAGCAGAATCGGTCCAAATTCGCAAAACTAGCAGCCCAAAAACTTATTTGCAAAAATAGCAAAGAATAACTCAAATTCGCTTATAAAATATTACAAAATTGCCACTAGTTTCGCATAAGTAATCACTTATTCGGCACATAGGTAATCATTAGTGTATCAACTGATATTTCGTACCTGTAATCATTGATTACCTAATAAGTTGTGATTTCTTTGATTCGCATGAATGAGGGTTTTTTAAAAAATGCTTTATTTACCAATACTTTTTTAAAATGCTATATTTATAAATATTCCAAAAAATTTTTGCTAACCAATGAAATTTTCCAATTTTTTTCAAGTAAAACCTGATTTCAAATCCTAATATTTGTAATGAAAACAAAGAGTGGAATCGATTTGAATTCTTTTTGGATTTGAAATCCTATGAAATCCAGGGAAAACAAACATAGCATTAGAGATTTTCCTTTCCAACTACATTTTTGTAAAAAAACTTATGGTATTAATATATTTTCTTTTGGCTTGATTTATTTATTATTATTTATTTTATTTTTCAGGGTGAGAGCAGACATGTTGCGTGAATCCTTGTTCAAGCTGGATAAATATAGGGAAGCCTTGAGCTCAAAAAAGCGACAACGTAGTGAAATTTCACCAAGTGAGAGGCTAGGTGGTGGGAACTTGTCGAAGATGGGAACTCAGATTAATAGAAATGTGCATGATGTTTTAACTCATAGATTGGAAGACAGGGCAAAGAGTGTAGGTTTGAATAAGCGTGCTCGTTCATCCTTATCTGATGTTCAGGTTTGTTCAAGTATCTTGTTTGGGTTTACTTGTCATCTTTTTTTTTTGTACTTTGTTTTAGTGGTATTTCCGTATTTGTATTAAATTTGATGATTTAGGATTGATTACATTTGATATTAGTCATCTTGTTTGCTTTGAAATGATGTTATCAATAAAAATTGGTTTGACTTTGAGCTAAAAATAGCAACAAGTCGCTCCCCAACATCCTTAAGATTAGTTTATGCACTTTTCTCATAATTGGCCATTCAGATTTTCTACTTAAATTTCCTCTTCTCAACAAGTGCTCCTGATGTGAGTAATAAATATACTTCTCTACGATTGATGGAAGTTTTATCTTCCATATTCCAATTCTAGCAGGCAGAAACTAGGTTCACCCCAATCAAAAGGAATCCAACATTCTCTGAAAAGGATGGTGATACACAGCAGCATGTGAATGATGGTTCTCTTCAAAATGAAGAAAAGACCCGTAAATTGCTTGCTGGAGGAGAGGGATTGGATCAGAAAATAAAAAAGAAACGGTCTGTTGGAGCTGTTGGTTACAGAATTAATAATGGCGATCGAGAAATAAAACGAGCTACCCATGCCAAGCTGAGTTCTGATTCTAAATTGCGATCTTGTGATGCTCAAGGGTATAGTAGGTATCCTCTGTTCCACTCATACTTGATTTAAGATTTCTATTGATCCTCATTGAGTATCTTTTCCTTTCTTGTTTGGAAAAAGTAGCTACTTTTATGTGTTCCTTGTCGTTTGTCCTCTCGAACTTTAACACACTTCTCAACGACCACTCGCCTCCCCTTCTTAAAAAAGGTGTCCAAAAAATAATTATAAAGAATTTGAGAGCTCTACTCCTTCCCAACCTTGTGAGATCTTCACCTACCCCCTTCCTCATGTACACTGCTATTTAACACAAGCTATTTCACCCATGATCCACCTGCCTCTCACCAACAAACTTATCTTCTAAAGCACAACTTTTTTATTTATCTCTTCACCAATATCCAACTCCAGCACAACGGGAACCTACAGATTCCCTTAATACCTAGCGGATAGCTTTACAGGAGTGTTTCTATAAATGCTTACCTTAGAGTTTTGGTACAGTAGATTGTAGCTGGAGGATATAATCATTTATCAGGACTATTATTACAATTGTCAAGCAGAAAAAGAAAACTGTTATAGAAAGGATTAGGAATTCTGAGAGAGCCAAAAATGATCTGGAATGAGAGATAATATTTTTTAGGTTCTACTTCTAGCAAATAATTTTTTGTAGACCAAAAATCTTTATTTGGAAATTATGGAATCAACAGGTTGGATAGCTCTTCTGATCCTACAAGTTCAGATGTCTGTACCTTATCAAAGAATGAACTTCAAAGCGCTATTCCTGTAAAAGGTCGTACATATACCTTGGATCAGAGGATGCTAAAAGCGAACAATAGGTATGAAAATATGTTATGCTACTTTGATTATTCTAATACCATAATGGCCATTTCTTGAAAATGTTCTGGTGTAGTTTCTTGTTCAGAAAATTTTTACTTCTCAAAACTATGGTGTTTTTATTTGAATGGCTTGTAATATTGATGGCCTGTTAGTTAATCTTATCCAGAATATGTTTTTTTCTTCTTAAAATCATGAATTTAGAAAATGCATAGGTATATTTGTGTTCGGCAATGTTGAATTTGAGAATTGTTATAATTCTTGTTAGATACAATTATAAAGAATAAAATTATTTACAAAATTTGTAGATTTATCCAAGTTTTCAGATTTTTTTTCTTGCTATCAATCATTTTTTCATTTACTGTCATACTTGATCATAATGAGTAGTTTATATAAAAATAGATTTGACGAATTTTATGACCTAAACTTTTATAATTTAAAGCTATGCTTGTTAACTTCTTATTTAATTCATTAAATATGATGTGAAGATCTATATATAATATAATTACATAAATTACTTCAACTAGAGTCATTTTTTTGATTTGAACTTTTTTTTCTTAATTCATGTTCTTGTTTTAATCTTTCATGCAATAATTTTGAAGTCACAAATCAATTATCTTTTTTCTGTTTTGGTGGTGTGGTTTTTCATTATTACATGCTCTGGATTCCCAGGGCAAGTAACCGAGAGGATGGCTCAACAGTGAGTCCAAGTACAGTGATCAAAGGAAAGATTTCTAGGGGTCCAAGAACTGGTTCAGTTATGGGGCTAGACTCATCTCCAGACATCCACTCTTCATCGGGTACTCATCAAGCCTGGGAATCTGCAAATCTGAAAGCTGAACTAGCTAGACTTCCAGGCAATCAAAAGCATGCAATGTCAACTGGTTCATCTTTGTATCCTGTTACCCAATGGGTTGGCCAGAGACATAAAAACTCACGCACGAGAAGATCAAACTTGCTGCCCCCGGTTCCAAATTGCAGTGAAACTCCAAGTCCATCTCAAGACTTTGGAGGTTCTGATTTTTGTCCGAGAACAAGTGCAACAAATGGATCAGTATTGGCTAGTAGTTTTGAAAAAAAACCTGCAAAGTTTAAAAAGGAAGGTGATAATGTTTCGTCTCCATTTGGGATGTCTGACAGTGAAGAGTCGGGACCTGGAGATGACAAAGTCAAGAGTAAGGATACAGGCAGCAAGTTCTCTTTAACTCCAGCCCATGAAGTTGGGTCTTTTATTTTCCCCGTAAGGAACAATAAGGTACTAGAAAATGAAATGGGGGATAGTGTGACCAGACAAGGAAGAAGTGGAAGAGGTCCTTTGACTCCTTCCCAAGTTAAACCAGATAGCCCTTTGGTGAGAGAGAACTTAGATAGCCTATGCGCAGAAAAACCACTTCGCAACATGAAACCTGGCTCTGAGAAAATCAGAAGGTGTCTAAACTCTTTAATTGTTTTTCTTCTTAAGGCATCGTTGTTGTGTCATAATCTCACTGTTGTCTTTTTTTTTCCTTTCAAAACAGCAAATCCGGCCGCCCACCATCAAAAAAACTGAAAGATCGCAAGGCTTCAACTCGTGTGGGGTTAAGTTGTCGTTCCTCGGATATCGCAGGTGATGGCATCAATTCATCAATTTAGTCTTCCTTGCATGTGATCCACTTTGAATTCACTTACCCTCACCAATTTTCTCACACTTGTGAATGAAAAATTACTACTGGAATTGTACCATTATCCTCGAGTAGAATCCAGGATTGATTATGTCAAGTCATATTTCTTGGACTTAACATTATTGCAATTCTTGCATGTTCTTGGCATTAGAATATTTTGACATGAATGAGAGTTTCTTTCGGGGACTGTAGATTTTGGTCTGGAGGTAAAGTTGGGGCTGTAATATTTTTCTTTTAAAGTTTAGCTGTAATTTGGGAGTTCTTATCTAAGTATTTCATCTTGTTTTCAAATCTATTTCCGTGCTTATTTTCAGTGAAATCCTGATGCGTAAGAGTTGAACCTTTTATATTATGTGGCTATATGACAATGACTCACATGTAGAGGTATTGTCATTATTTTTCAGGTGAATCTGATGATGATCAAGAAGAGTTGTTTGAGGCTGCCAAATCTGCTCGTAGTTCTAACAGTATGCATCTTAAAATTTTATTGTTGTCTTTATAATATTTTTTTTCTGCATTGTCTCTTTTAACAAAAATTCTGGCTTTGTGATTGCAGTCCGTGCTTGTACTGGGCCATTTTGGCGTAAAATGAATTCTATCTTTGCTTCTGTTAGTCCAGAAGATGCAGCAAACTTAAAACAACAGGTAAAATAGGTTATGTGCTAGTTTATCATTTTATATTATTTTGGTTCAGAGACTAATATATTCCCCTCCTAAACACATGCTCATGGGCGGTTTATTGAATCAGCTAAGTTTGGCCGAGGAGCTTGGTGAGAGGTTGTCTCAGATGCAGGACATTGAACATAATAGCTTGGTATGGTTACAGTGTTCTTCATGTAGTTTTCTATTTATACTTAAAATTCTTTTGTAACAATTTTGATGCTTGACCATCCTCCTAATGATTGACCGAATTTTTTTGAAGTTGATCAACAATTAAATAAACATAGATATGGACTTCTTCTTATTCCATGCTGATCTATTTCAATGCTGAATCGCTAATGGTGAACATAATTTCTCAGGTTCTTGGTGTACCTGTACGTACAGCAGAAACCAATTGTCCTGGAGAAATACAAGGGTTCAACTCAAGTAAGGAATTAGACGGGTCTGGTGCTAAGTGTGGAAGATTTGACATGGAAAGACTGGATAAGACCGTGCCGTTGTACCATCGAGTTCTTTCAGCTTTGATAGAAGAGCATGATTGTGATGATAATTACCAGCAAAGTGAAGGGAAGCACTTGTTTCTTCAGTCAGCGAGCGATGATTCTCATTGTGGTTCTTGTAACCTTAATGATTATGAACACAGAGATAGAGATAGGGTGGAATCAGAGGCTGAGTCGACAATTGATTTTCAAACCCAGAAGAATTACATGTTTGAAAGATTATCTTGTGATAAGAGTGCTGTGTCTAACTCATATAGGAATTCAAGCATATCTAGCTACATTCATGGTGGTGAACAGTGGCAAGGAGATGACGATTTTTCACATTGTGATGTAGGACTTGTTAGTGAAATATGTTCAAATGATTTTTCTCATCTACAACCTGGGGATAATGTGCACAATATTTCTTCTGGCTGTCAGTATCAGATGATGCAACTAGATGACAAACTTCTGTTGGAACTACAGAGCATAGGTTTATATCCGGAGACCTTGGTGGGTTTTCTTATTAACTGTAGCTCCAGTCTTTTTAACTTTTAGGATGAGATTTATTCAAATACATTTGTTGCTGTTTCTTACATTTTCCATTATGTTTGTTCTGTAGCCTGATCTGGCCGAGGGAGATGATCTGATTAACCAAGAAATTATGGAGCACAAGAAAAGACTGTGCCAACAGGTTGCATACATTCATATAAATGCACAATTTTCTTTCTTTTTCTAAATAAAAGTTGTTTTCTTGTATTTATATATTTCTGCATCATATCCTCTCCGGCTCCGCTTCTCATCTTTTAAGCTTCATCATTTAATAGATAGAGATAAAGAAGAGCAGCTTGGGAAAAGTTGAAAAATCTATCCAGAGAGGAAAAGATGAAGAAAATCGGTAAGTCTCTATGTGCAGCCAAATTACAAACTTGCAGAACTTAATTTTTTTTATAGGAACTTGCTGAACTTAATAGGACCATCATTGGGCTTATCACACTCCTGTTAGGACTTTGGACCTCTAATTCCACATTTATACTTTTATAATATGTACAAATATAATTATAGAGACCCTTTATTTGTTGTTATTTTTTATTTTTTATATAATCATGGGTGTTTGGGCTATCTTATGCATATCTTTGCTAGTCCCAAAAGCTTATTGCTGGATCCTACAACATTTGGCATTAAGCATTGAGAAATATGTAAGATATTAATCTTATACGTTGAGGGTTACTAAAGCTTGAATTCATGACCTTAAATCTTGACTGTTGTTAATTGGGCCTTTTATAATTTTTGGTATTTCTCAACGAAAGTTGAATTTTAGTTTAAAAAATGACATTAAAGATTTTTGGGTTTACAGTTTATCTTTTTTGAGGATTGAGGCAATCCTCCACGGGTTCACAATTTTGTGTTTTAATTTTTTTTTTTTAAATCAAGTGTTCTGGTCAACCAAATTGCCACACAATTTTCTGGGCTTTGATAGTTTGGTTGGATCTTTTCTTATGAAGTTTTGTTGAAATATACTTTCAGGGAAGTTGAAGAACTTGCAATGGACCAACTCGTTGAGATGGCTTACAATAGGAAAATGGTAATTTGCTACATTTTCTTATGCCATTGACTTAAAATGTTTTTAAAAGGGACGTTAGTTTAGATAAAGTTTAAAAATCCTAATATAAAAAGAGGGATGATAAATCTACATTCTTGTCCAAAATATAATTTTGATCACACTTTTTTTTTTTTTTTTTTTTGAATAAGAGACATTTTTGAGTAGGATGGGTAATGTAGTTGTGAATCTCAACTTGGTCACCCCTACATTTAGTCGCAAATAACAGTATTTGTGTAGATTATGTATTCTGTATAATTTTTGTTTGAAATAGTTAGGATTTTTGTTTTGACCTTGTGTGTTGGGGGGAAGAGGGAATTAGGATCTGTTTTGAAGGGAAAAGGAACACACTTTGATCCTCAAATCATATTTCCAAATGATAACTAGTGTGGTGGCCTCATTTTTTTTTTTGGGTATACGGGGTATTCGTTTTCATCATTCCTTTTTGTCTTTTGGGGTTTTGCTTTCTCCTCTTTATTTGTATCTTCTTTCATTACATCAATGAAAATGTGCTTTTGAGCCGTCTTTTTCAGAAATAAATGATCTCCCAGCTGAAATCATAATTATTAAGGTAAGAAGGTGAATAGTGACTTCCAGAACTGCTTTAAGGCTGTAAAAATTAGTGCTTATATATATTGGATAGGAAACAAAAGCTATTTCATTGATCTAAGGAAATTTCAAAAAGGATGAGGGATTTCCAAAACCATTCCAATTGGCCACTATGTAAGAAATAAAGAAATTACAAAAACAGAGAGGGTACCCCGTGCCGTGATGAAGTCACAAGACTATATGATCTCAATTGTCTTTCAACCGTCTCTTGATATCTTGGATGATTCTCCTATTTCTCAAATCTAACCTACCTAGAAGTCTTCTAACTAACTTGGGCTTTGGCATTCCATTAGGATTCCTTGCTTCTCTTCCCTTAATTACAGCCTTTCTAATATTGTTGCTAATTGGAGTACCTTTTTGTAACCTGCTCTGGCTCGTTTGGCTTTCCAGCCCCCTTTTGTATACTTTTTGTTTTTCAAATCATCCATGACAAGTTTGTTAAAATGTAAAAACTTTCTCATAGAACAGCCCTGTTCCCTTATAGCATTCCTCCAAATAATTTTAGCCTCTTTATTGCTATAAAGACGTCCAATGAGGGACAGGCAATTTTAGCATCTCTAGGGAAGCAACTGCGGATGGTAAAAGTCTGAAACAGCTTGTACCGCAGCCTTCAAGTAAAAGTACATTTTAGGAAAAGATGTTCACTTGTATCCCCTCATTTTCAACCTTTATTCAAAATGAGGGGATACAAGTGAGCATTAATTTCCATTTTCGAAGACTAATCCGGGATAGGGAATTGACATAATTAGTCTCCATCATTTCTAAGTCTTGAGGGTTTTTTCACACAGAGAGGGCTCATGTGATGTTAGATTATGGTCCCTAAACTCTTCTAATATTTTTTTGATAGAAAGATAAACTTTCATTGATCAAATTAGAATAAAAACAAAGTACATTTTCATGCAAATCCTTTTTTGAGTTTAGTCTAACACCTTCTTTGAGCCCATCCAACCTTTTCTTTTCAAAATTGTGGAAGGTGAAGATCCCGAAGAAAGTCACGTTCTTTATTTGGTCAATGGCACTGGGTAAAATGAACACTTTTGAGTTTCTTCAGTGGTCTTCTTCCTACACCTTTAAACCCCATTGGTGTAGTTTATGTAATCAGGATTCAGAATACCTTAACCATATCATGTGGAAATGCAAATTCTCGAGGCAAATTTGGCAAAAAATTTTCCAAACTTTCGGGGAAACATGGGTGGATAATGATTCTTTTCGCCAAACTTTGGAGAAGTTACTACTTTTCCCTCCTTTCAAGGATAGGGGAAAGGAAATGCACGTGGATAGTAGGTTTTTGCGCTATAACATGGGGTGTTTGGCTTGAAAGGAATAGAAGGATCTTTAGGGGAGATGAAATCTTCGGATTATGTTTGGGAATTGGCACGTGTAAATATATCCTTTTGGGTGTCAATGTCGAAACTTTTTTTGTAATTACCCGTTAGGTTTAATTATATATAGGTGGCTTGCATACTTGTAATTAGGTGGTGGTGCGGGTTGATGGGTAGTGGGTATATGGTATACCTGGTTTTGTGGTTTTTGGTTTGTTTAGCCAATTTATTGTATTGTAATTTTTTTTTTCTTTTCTTCTTTCATTATTTTAATGAAATGGTTTTGTGAGGTGCTTTTATTAAAAAAAAACATTCTAGGAAAAGTTGGTTAGCTGATTCAGTGCTGTCACAACACAAAGAACACCATTTTGGTGGAACAGTTGGAGAAGGGTCCCTTGTTTTTTTCTTTTTTTTTTTCCTTTTTTTTTTATAAGAGAGAAGGGCGCTCATTTAAATAATAACACTAGTGGGGATTCCTCCAGGACATAAGAACCAAATGAAAATTAATTTAATACTTTCGGGGAACTTGGATTGCCAAATAAGATTAGTGAAGGATTCAAAGTAGTAGAAAATCAAATGGCTGGTTTGAAGATGAAAAAAGAGAGGATAAAAAGTATTTGACAACGCCATTAGTCATCTAATAATCACTCTTTGAGACATTATTCAGGCACAATGCCTAAAGTTGGAACACATCTTATAAAACGAATAGGGGTTGGTAACCATGACCATGTGATGGGTACAAAACAAACAGTTTCCCCTCATAATAGGAAGGGGGCATGAGGAGATATGGACAGTAGATAGTTGAACTTGGAGGAAAGTTGGAAAATATGAGGTTGAATTTTCGGGCAGGATGGGATTTGATGGTCTTCCTGTATTTGTCCCGAATGATAGAAATAACAAAAATTCCTTTTTTTTGGTTGAGAAAACAGCTCAATAGCGTATTTCATTAAGATAATGAGAGAATACAAAAGGGTCACGAAGGGACCTGTTTAAAAACCGTCATTCAAATACAAGTATGGGGGTAGAATATGCAAAAGTGGCCGCACACAACCCTCAAGTATAAATGAGAAGCTCAATTGTTAGGAATCGGTAATAAGTAACGGGGCATCATAAAAAGCTTTAGAAATTGACACACTGAAATAAGCATTTACATGAGCCTGTTCTCACACATTTTACCACGAGTTTTCTATCCCTAAACCCAAAACAGATTAAAGTTAACGTAAAACCTTCTGAAAAATAGTCTTTCTTCCAAGCGACTTATCTTTTATATTTTTTCCACTACTGTATAGAACAAAGACGTTTTCTTTGGGTTGTGGCCTAGTGAAGGTTCGAGGTAAGTGAGGGGTAGCGGTGACACTCCACACCTGATTAACTCTGCCCACCTCTTCGATTTATTGCTGTCACAATTTATGCAGTCAAAGAGCATTTCCCCTGTTTATTTTAAAATCCAACACCCATTTGAAGATATGTAGAATACCAATGACATTTCTAAAAGATTCTTCATTACCAGAGCAACCGTGTCATTAGCTATAGGTGAGAGAGGTGCACCTTCTCATCTAAGGAGTCAAATGTTCTTGATCCTATTGAGGATTTCTTTTTTTTTTGGTAATAAACAGTGCTTTTCATTAAAGTATGAAAAAGCCTCAAAAAGGCAAAGGAAGAACTACAAAAAAGCCTCCCAATTAAGGACACTCCCCTCCCACACATCCTCCCAAGGCTTGCATATATCATTGAAGATACGACTATTACGCTCAAGCCAAATATTCCACAAAATAGCTCTAACCGCGTTATCCCAAAGGACTCTTTTTTTTCCTTTAAGCAAAGAACCTCCCAAGACCAAGAGAGCAAGCACATTAGTTTTAGGGTTCTTATGACCAACCCAGTGCATATTAAACATCAAAAAGAGACGCTCCCAAATCTTCATAGCAAAGGTGCACCCAAAAAGAAGATGCCCAGTAGTCTCCGAGCTGCTCCTACAAAGGCTGCACCAATCCGGCTTGAGGTTGAGCCAGGGTCTTCTAGCTTGCAATCTATGGTTAGAATTGATACCATCATTAAGAATCAGCCAAAGGAAAACCTTAACTTTCTTAGGGAACTTGTCCTGCCAAATGAGAGTAAAGGAATTATCCTTCATTTTTCCAGAGATATCCCAAAGAAGGTTGAGAGCCGAGCTGCAAGAGAAGCCATTGGAGACATCCGGAGACCACACTCTTCTATCATCCTGAAAGTTAGGCTTAATTGGATCCAAAAGGGCTAGCAAGGACAAGAACTCCACCTCCCAATCATTCAAATTTCTTCTCAAGGCAATAGACCATGCATTAGCCTCCTGGCACCAGAAGTTGCTAACAAAATGGGACTTTAAAGTAGCAATAGAAAATATGTTGGGAAATTGAGAAGCTAAAGTAGAGTTACCAATCCAAATATCATCCCAAAACAGAGTCTTGCACCCATTGCCGATAACAAAAGAACAATTGGAAGACATTAAAGATCTAAGCTTGTAAATAGCCTTCCACGGGCTTCTATTAATGCAACGGGGATTAATCTTAGAGCTCCAACCACCAAAATCAACTCCATGAATACCAGCTATGACTTTATGCCAAAGAAGATGGGACTCAATGGGGAACCTCCAAAGCCATTTAAGAAGCAACGCATCATTCTTCTTAGTTAAGCCACCAAAAGCCAGACCTCCTCTATTGAAAGGTGGGGGGATAAGATCCCATTTGACCAAGTGATCACCCTTCTTGCACGACCTTACCAAAAAAACTTTCTAAGAGACTTATCAATGCGCTTGGCAACTTGGACAGGAACCTTGAAAACAGACAGGAAATAAGTAGGCAAGCTACGAGGACCGAATGCACCAAGGTGAGCCTACCACCTCTCGAGATAAGCGACTTCCTCCATTTAGAAATCCTTTTGTCTATCTTGTCCACAACCGGGTCCCAAAAAGCCAAGGAGTTGGGGTTACCACCAAGGGGCATACCAAGGTAGCTTAAGGGGAGAGAGCTTTCCACAAACCCAAAAAGATCAGCCACCCTTTGAGAATCAGCAGAAGTGAGATTAATACCCACCACCGAGGACTTGAGCTTGTTTACATTGATCCCTGAACCTGATTCAAACAACTCCACAGCTCTAGCAAGGTTGGAGAGGTGAGCCATATTAAAATAGGAAAACAGCAAAGTGTCATCCGCAAATTGTAAATGAGAAACCTCAATATTGCCAGCCGCAAGACCCTTGATCTGATTCTGGGCTTGATTAGTAATGAGAAGCCTACTGAAACTATCAGCCACTAAGAGGAAAAGAAAAGGGGAGAGAGGGTCACCTTGCCTTAACCCCCTAGAAGCTTTGAACTTGCCTCTAGCCTTGCCATTGATGAGAATTGAGAAGTTGACACTACTGACACAACCCTTCATCCATCTACACCACTTTGAAGAAAAACCCTTTTTCTTAAGGATTTGGAGCAAGAAGCTCCAATCAACACTGTCATAAGCTTTTTCTAAATCCATCTTCACCACCACCCCTTGACTCTTACTTCTTCTAACTTCCTCCACAAGCTCATTAGCCACAAGAATAGAGTCCACAATCTGTCTTCCTCCAATGAAGGCATTCTGATAAATAGAGATAGTTGAGGGGAGCACCAATTTCAGTCTATCTGCAAGGACTTTTGCTAAGATTTTATACAAACAAGTGGTAAGACTAATAGGTCGAAAGTCTGTAACAGCCAGAGCATCGATCTTCTTTGGAATGAGAGCTATAAAAGTTGCATTCACACTAGCATTGATTATACCATTCTCAAAAAACTCATGGAACACCATCATTAAATCAGATTTGATGATGTTCCAAGATTTTTTAAAGAATTCCACTGTAAAACCATCAGGGCCTGGGGTCTTGTTGATTCCAAGATCAGTGATAGCCTTAAAAACCTCCTCCTCATTAAAAGGCTTGATTAAACTCAAGTTCTCCTCCCTAGAGATAGGTTCCCAATCTGTAACATTCCACAGGAGCCTAGAGCCGCCCTTCTTAGTGAACAACTGAACGAAGAACTCAATAAACTCCTTCTCAACCGCTTGATCATTCATTAAAAGATTGCCTGACCTGTCCACCACTTGATTGATAAAATTCTTCTTCCTTCTCCCATTGATAGAGTTATGGAAGACTTTAGAGTTTTCATCACCCCCTTTGATCCAAATGTGCTTGTTTTTTTGCTGCCAGAAAATAGATTCTTTCACCACCACATCTAACAAAGCTGATCTCAAGTTAAATCTCTCAATCTTTTGGTCGTGGCTTAGAGTCCCTGCCTCATCTAAATCATCAAGAATCTGGATATCCCGTTGCAAGACCAACTTTTGAGAGAAAATATTCCCATAGACTTCTTTATTCCATTCCCTTAACTTATCTTTCAGCTTCTTCAACTTAACCATGAAAGAGTGCCCCGCCCAAAGGTCATTATCAAAGGAAGCCCACCACTGACTTAAAGTCTCTTGAAAGAGCTTATGCTCCAGCCACATATTTTCGAATCTAAAAGGAGAGGGTCCCCAATTAAAGTTACCCGTAAGAATAAGAAGGGGAAGGTGATCCGACGTGGGTCTAATTAATCTTTCAAGACGAACATCGGGGAAATGAGATAGCCAGCTTGAAGACACTAGTACTCTGTCGATGCGAGTATGCACTGTTGCATCCCTGAGATTGGACCAAGTAAACTTCCCATTTCTCATAGGGAGGTCTTTTAGAGAAAGATCGTCAATAATCTTGTTGAAGTCACGCATACTTCTAGTCAAACGACCCCCTGTCGATTTTTCAGAAATCCTCCTAATAACATTAAAGTCACCACCTAAAATCCACTGGCCTGAGCACAAGCCACCAAGCGCTGCCAACTCAAACCAAAAATCGCCTCTGTCCCTCTTATGGTTGGGGCCATACACACCAGTCAACCAAAAAGAGGAAGAGTCAGCAAGAGAGACCTTTAAGGAGAGCGAAAACACCCCTAGATGAGCCTCCACAAAAGAAAAACTAGGGTCAGACCACATAATGAGGATGCCCCCTTTAGAACCATTAGCATCTAAAGCCACCCAACCAACATACCTACTGCTCCAAATAGACTTGATAATGAATCTATCCATCTTAGCAATTTTAGTTTCCTGGAGAATGACAAAGTCAGGGTCATGACTACGGATTAAGTCTCTAACCAGGCTTCTTTTTGACCTTGCCCCTAGGCCTCTCACATTCCAAAAGAGAATCTTCATGTACAACCCACATTGACCCTTTGGAGAGAAGACTTACTAGCCTTGGATCCCTCGTAGTTGACAGAACTTTTAAGACCATCCAGCTCTCTTTTTCCTTTATTATCTGGAGTCTTAGGAATCTTGGTAGGGTTGCTTTTCGAGATAGGAGCAATAAGGGCATCTGTAGATCGAAGCCAATCTGCCAAAGTAAATCTTCTTAATCCTCCACAATCAACAAACTCGATAAAAGTGCCCTCACTTATCTCTGAAGCTTCTGGAGAAACCACCATGAGGGTTGAAGTCTCTGAATTAGCTTGCTGAATACTACGCCTAGCCTTAGACTTCTTTTTTCGATGGATGATAGTAGCTTCAGTAGCTTTAAGCCACTCCTCTAAGGGCAATCTCATCATCCCCTTGAGATCTTTGAAAATAATAAAAGACCCCATCTCCTTCTCCATCACAACATCTGAAGCAACTATGGCACACTCCTGAACAGCAGTGTCGAGTTGAAAACCCTCTTGACTCTCTTGAATTTCTGGAACAAGCACGCTTTCCTGGGAGAGGCAAATATCGAACCCCCTACTAGAATCCACTGTAGTACAGTCATCCTCGTGATGTTCTAAATCATAAAGTTTGTTAATAAACAAAGCCTCGGAAGGACCTTCCTGAGGATGAGTCTTCAAGCTATCTTCCCCTTCCACACTCTCAGCGGGAGGACTAGAATAATAAAACTCTGGGTCTGAATCTGAGTCATGGCCTTTAGAGTACTCAGTAGTATATTTTATCTCACCACTTCTGAACAAAATGCGTGTGGGAGTCACCTTCCTAGGGTGTTTCTTTTTAGAAAGACTATTGTCAGTCTCCAAAGCTGAGAAAGTAGACTTTTCCTTCTCTACTTTTCCTGAAAGCATACCGCCATCCACAAGTTTCGAAGGAGGGGTCTGTTGGCCAGCCCTAGAGTTAAACCCTAGACTCTTATCAGACTGAGAATTCAAAACTTCATCCTCGAAACCCTCAAAAAGGTGATCAGAGTCCTCACCAACCCTTTCACAAGAATTTCTTTCTTTTCTATTCTTAAATCACCAAACACCACCGAGTTCCACTCCTTTAATTTAGGTTGGGCTTTGAGTTTTCTTGTGAATCTACTTTCCACCACCCTGAAGTCTTGAAGTTTGGGTGCTGGGTGTTGGAGCTAAGAATTATCAAATCTGAAAAGTGGGAAAGCCACAATTATTTATTCCTAGACATAAAATCAAAGGTGAGTGATCCGGTGTTAATCTGCGGGAGACCTTTTTTTTTGTTCCACTCGCCTCCTCATTCCTTTGATAGAAGGAACTTATCCAACCTCAAAAATAGGATTTTCTTTCAAGTTAAATTAGGTAAATTTGACGCTGGAAGGGACGGGGGGTCCTAATAAATTAAAATCCCCAATCATACCATCAAACTCTATCATAGATCTAGATCTTCAGCTGGAACCATCCAAAACCCTGACTTTCTTTGACGTTTCTTTCTTTTCACAATTGACACTGCATCTTATTCATCAACTCCCTTAGCCCTTTGATGCTTGGGCTCTTCGTTGACTTTGAATCCTCATTGACCTTCTTTTCCTTTACCGACTTCGTTTTTCCTTTGGGAAGTTTTGTAAGTGGAACTAATTGTGTTTCCAAGTGATATGTTAGAGACTCCGCTCTTTCCCATTTGTCCGTTAGGATCCCACAGATATTTTTACCAACAATTTTGGCTTCCACATAACTAAACTCGTTCCTAACGAAATGGTTGCTGATACATAACTCGGAAGGCAAATCAATGGATAACCTTGGATTATAGAAACCAAAATGGACATCCCTAACTTGAAGTGTTGGTGATGTCTGGTGAACCCGCAGAAGGCAATCTCTTGAGAAAGTTATCCCCTGAATCTCCTGTGAGAAGGAGAGGGAAAATTCCCAAACATGGGAGTCACTGAGTCAGTAGTAGCATTATTGATTAGAGAAGGGTGCACACAGAAAATTGAGGGGAAATGGAAATAGTAAAGATTATCACACTAAGCAAAAGGAGAGAAAAGTTAGGAAAGATCACCACCCCTTTTGACAACCTCAGATCAGACCCCTCAAAACCTGGCAGCACAACCAGTGGTAAATAGAGAATTCCTCTTAATATCTTGAACCTTGGATGGAATGGGCTTAGATGCTCACAGATTGTCCTTTTGTTAACCTGTAAGATATTCTTTGTTGCTTTCAAAAGCTTTATGCTTCCTTAGTTCAAAAGACAATTGATTTACGGGAATAACGCTACTAAGATATCTGATGAAGTATCGCTAAAATAAAGCAAGCTTGTGCCATTTGATATCTTTCATCCTTGTAATGTGTTGGGATTGATGATTGTCATTTGATGATGCAAGATGAAGACCATCTTATTGTGCCCCATAGATGATAGAATCTTGTTTCTCTTGAAAGTAAAATTCCATTTATTCTTTTGACCTAATTTGTATGGAATTAAAAAATGTGAGACAACCTGAAACTATAGAGCATGTGAACATTGCAATGATTTTAAGTCAAGTTGCTACCAATTTCAAAAGCTTAGTGAATTTCATTATTTAGTTTATTCTTGAAAAAACTATATTTGATGGTGTTGTGTTGATTGTTTGAGTTGATGATGCACATGTGTGAACTCTACTCATTCTTTTGTTTTAAGGAATGCCCGGGCTTAAGCTTTTGTGCATGAACCACTTTGTCTATAGTTCCTTTATGTCTTACGAATTGATCATTCCGATTGATGTGATAACTTGGAAGATTAAACATTTTGTTGAAAAAAGAAGGGGTGGGGGTAGGGAGGATCTGGTTGAATAAGTTGTTTTCTACTACGGTACCACCAAAGTTTTGCATTCTCATAAATTATGTATTAACAGGGATACCGTGGAAATTATGCTTCAAAGAGTATGCTTCGCAAGGTTCCAAAATCAGCAGCGTTGTCTTTTGTGAAGCGTACTCTCAGTAGATGTCACAAGTTTGAAGATAGTGGTATTAGTTGTTTCAGTGAGCCTGCATTGCAGAATATTATCTCATCATCCCCATGCAATAACAATGCAAAAGCTATCAAATTTGGTGGATCTACTACTGCCACTAACACATTTGACGATGCTTCCATTGAAATGAATGAGAGGAGATTGGGTATGTCTATTTAATTTTGTTCTTGATCATGTTTGGTGATCATCAATCACCGATTTTCAAACAAATTAAATATCTTTGTTGGATATCTCTATTCTTCGAAGCCTTGTCTCCAGACTTTATTTGTCAGTTTGAGGAATATTCCTGGATCTATTCTTTCTATTTTTTTAACAGTTTGCGTGCTACAGGTGCTGTTTCTGGTCCTTTTGAGAGATATGACTCACAAAGTGATACTTTGGACAAAGGTTCATCAAATGCTCAAGCCCCAAATTCTTCTGAACAAGGTTTTAAGCGTGGATCTGTGATGATCAAGGGGAAGAAGAGGGAAATGCATATAGATGAAGTTGCTGGAAGCGTTTCCTCCAGGGTGACATCTGGACTGGCCACAGGCATAAAGGGGAAGAGAAGCGATAGGGAAAGAGATACATGCAAAAATCGTACCCTTATTAATTCCTTCCATGGTGACGATGGCTGCAGAAATGAGCAGAAATCAAAAGCAAAGCCTAGGCAGAAAAGTAATTCTTTGTCAACTTCAGGAATTAGTGTTATGGACCAATATTCAGAAGTGCCAGAATCCTTCAACTTCAGAGCAAATGCTGGCAACATAACAAGAGAAATGGAGTCGTCGTTGGCACGTAACAGTCTGAATGGGCCATCTGGCTTGAGTAACATGCAACTGCACGAATTGGATACCATGGAAGAGCTAGATGTTTCCAAAGACCTTGGTGAGCATCAAGATCTTGGATCTTGGTTGGACATTGATGAAGATGGGTTGCAAGATCATGATGCTATAGGTCTTGAAATTCCAATGGATGATCTATCCGAGTTGAACATGCTTATGTAGATTAAGTTACATTCATCTTGCATTTGGAGTAAAATTATTGTACCATAGTACTGAATTCAAATTAAACAACAGCTTTCATTCATATTTTTACACCAAAATAACGTGTATATATATTTTTTTATTGTGTTTGATTATGTAACCATTGGCAATTTCACTTGTAATTCACAAGTTTGATCCACCAAAATAGCAGAATATGTAGCCCAATTCTCTTAGGCAGATGTTGAAATCATGGTTGTAAAGCTCTCTCTCTCTAGATGCTGTTGGCCCAATTTTTGTAATATAAAACTTCTATTAGCCGCATGGTTTGTTTATTAGTTGTCCACTTCGACTTTCGTTATGGTCTACTGGTATTTATTTATTTATTGTTTTCTTCCTATAGATATGTATTTTTATTATATTTGCTCTAATTTCTCATTATCGAGAGTTTTAGATTTTTAGATAATAATTATTCAGCTTAAAATAAAAGTTAAATAATAAATATTAAAATTAGCTGTATGTATATTTTTAATAATATACTGAAATACAAAAAATGTGTTGTTTTACTAAATTGTTTTAAGTTATGATATATAAAGAATCAAATATTATTTTCAGTTTTTATAAGACGTTTTTTTTTAAAGAAAGGATTTATCAGAAATAATTGGACATATATTTTTTTTAATTGGAATTTTAATTTACATTTACTCTAGGTTTTGATTTTTTATCTTTATTGTTATCAATTCTTGTGTGGATTTTTTTTAAAGGGTGAACATATCCAAATCAAACCAACTGTTCAAATTACACCAAATCAAACTGATTTGGTTCCTTTTTTTAAACATCTATTTATTCAAACCAATTATTCAAGAAAGTATGATCTCATCATACAAGCAATACGAGCATTTAGTAATTAATTAAATATTTTAATTAACATAAGTCTATGTTAATATCAAGTAAAATAATTAATAACTAAACAAACGATGAAACAAAATGAATGATATTCAAAGACCTTGTTTTTTTCCACTTGATAGATGACAATTGTAGTGATTTACTGAGTAAATGTAATTTTAATCGAAAAACAATAACTTAATCGATAATTTTATATTATATGAAGATTAATAAAAATAAATATAATTACATTTTTAAAGATGAAATCTAATCATATGTTTGTAATATAATATATGACAATTACTTTGAAAAATGGGAATGTAGTTGGACACTTGATCTGAATTTTGAACGAAACAAATTTATTATTCACAAACTCTTTTATGAACTACTGAATAATCAACCAAATACAAGTTTCAAATTTCTAGAATTCAATTCTGAATTATGAATTTGTTATCAAACACAGTTCTGAAACCAACAAATTCACATAATTCAAATCTTGTTTTTCATATTGCGAACCAAACAAGGCCTAATTCTTTTCCTTTATCTCTTATCTTTGGTGAGATATCCTAATTTGATTAGGAAACCCAATAGCTATAAATAGGAGGTTTTTACAGTCATAATTTACATTATAGAATTCAATTGAAGAATTAAACTCTCCCCCCCCTCCAAAAAAATTTCTCATTGCCGATCTCTAAGTGTACAAGTAGGAAGAAAAATTTTCTTCTACTTCGTTTCTTCTAGTTCGACTCCACACTCGGGTTTTGCTTAATTGATCGAGATATATGGTAGAAGACTCATTACTAAAGAGATCTCCAACCGATTCTCCATTAATACTACTTATTTACTATTTAAAAATTACATAAATACTAGAATTAGCATTCTTCAAGTAATAATGTAGATTCGACTCCTGCATGTTTATTAAATTATTTATTTAATTTACTAATTAGTAAGTTAGATTAGATCCCAATTCCTTCAAAGGCACTCAACCATTATTCTTAGTATTATAGACTCTTTGAGTTACGACTTGACTAAATCATTACTTTACGCATTACATATTTAGCTCAAGTTTACAAAAAATAACTCTAGATCTTTTTATGAATAAGGCATACATTTATTATAATAGACAAAAAAAAAATAATGAAAAATGTAAACATTACTAATAATTGATAAAACAATTTACTTTATTTATTTATAGTTTATCAGATTACATTATTTAGAATAGATACCCCAACAACCTCCATATTTCTACTTTGTAAGTATAGTTTTCAAAATCCCTAATTCATGTTATGTGATGACCCGTCACTTTAAAATAATTTAAATTAGAAAAACACAGCGGAAGTCTTTTATTTTAAGAAAAATTGGCGTGATTATGTTTGAAAATAGGCTAGCCAAAACCTGTTTACATATTAAATTCAAACATCTAAAAACACAAGGAACATTAAGTTCCTATCAGGAGTTCAAAATGATTTATAAACATAAAAGTAAAGACAAAAGCTCTTAAGAGCCATTTACAAATATACAACTCCAAAATTATATAAAATTCACGAAACCATGTACATGGATTTTTACAACCACCTAGTCCATCTCAAAGTCTTCATCTCTCGATCATGCAGCACTATCTCCTCTCCCTCGACCTCTAGCCAGGGCATTACCTAAAATTTTTGTAATATCATGAGCTAAGAACTTAAGCCCAGTGAGAATAATAAGAATAAAAAGTAAGGATAGACCTCAAACTCGTATTCTGATTTGTGTCAAATTTACCTGACACAATCAATCCTAAAGTTCTCCAAACTTTAGGTAATTTCATTCTAAACTCTCCAAAGGATGATATTACTAACACTCGTAGTCAATCCTCATCCATTAACTTATTACGACATAAAATAAGAAAAGTAAATAACTTTGCATAAAATATAACATCTCGATTCTCTATTCCATCGATCATATGCATGAAGGTAATGAGTACATCCCGTAGGATACACATTCGCCCTTTATGCATGAAATGAAGGTAATGTGGACATTTCCCGTAGCATCCACCATTCAACCTTATGCATGATGAAGGTAATGTGGACATTTCCTGTAGCATCCACCATTAACCTTTCATTCTCTTTTTCACTTTCTTTTCTTTTTCTGAAGGTGATGCAGACACTACCCGTAGGCTCCAATATTCTCCCCTTCCTTTCTTTCTCACTTTCGTTTCTTTTTCACTTTCTTTCAATGATGCGAGATGTTATGGTACAATATATAATGGTGCAAGATGTTATGGTTATGCTTGCACATGCTTGCAAAAAAATAAATAAAGTAAAGTGCGAATAATAAAGTAACCGAAACAAACATAAAGTAAAGGGCCATAAAGTAAAAGACATAAAGTAAATAAATAGGAAACTTCAGACGAACGATATGTCAATCGAACTCCGCAAACAATAATAAAAGTATAATCATAACTTAAACGATTAACCTATACCTTCAAGGATTCTAAACTTCCAATATAATCCGAGGTTCTATTAATCGTTCTATATACAAGTTTGGATCTTTTAAATTCCAATGATCTAACCTAAGTTTCGAAACGAATCAAACTTAGAATCTTCTAAGATTCAATGCTTTCCTCGAGAATTCCTAAGTTCTCACTTAAAGGATTAACTTCTAATCCTAAGGCATTAACTCACATCCCTCTAATCTTAGATTCGGATTCTAGTCTTAGTTTCAAATTCTACAAACCATCATACTTATTCGCTTTCTATAATTACTTTAAATCCTAACTATTCTCACCTTTGTAAAAGAAGATTTCAATCCAAACCTTCGATAACACGGTCAATGCAAAGTTCAAACCACCTACAATTAGAATTACATCTAACAATCAATAAATAATTCAACTAATGATCAAACAACATCTAAGCGTTTAAAACGACGAAGAACCCAACAACCCCAACTTTGAGGCTCTCGGCCCCCCCTCACAAAAGGGTTTTGGTTTTGGTTTTCCGGCTTTTAGGAAATTTAGATGTGTTTCGAGTTGGTTTCAAGCAATTTTGATATTCCCGATTTCAATCGGTATCGATAATTAGGGTTTTTGAACATTATGCCCTTTCCCGAATTGAATTTAAATAAACAATAATTCATGAATTTATAATCCATAATCAAACCCAAAAAGGTAAATTTCAAACGGGAAGGGTTTCGACTGAAACTCGGTTTTAGGGTTATGGGAAAGTTTCCAAAAACTCTTAAAACAACTCCCGTATTTACAAACACCGAGTTTCACGACAAGAAATCGAAAGAAAACAAAGAAAACTCCATTAAAACACTATTTGGAGCTTAGGGTTTGAAACTTTACTTACCGAGAACTCCGTGGATCTCGAGAGAAAAGCACGATGGTTAGGTGGAAATGAATCCTAGATCCGAGGGCTTTCCGATGCAACCGAAATCGAGTCGATCAGCCAAGAAACGAACAAAAGCCAAAAATTTCCCTTCCCAAAGGCACACCCACGGTTTGGAGGAGAGAAAAATGAAGAATGAGAGTCAATTTTGGTCAATGGTCATTTAAAGAAGAAAGGAGAATAGTGTTTTGATATTTTTTAAGAAATCGGAAATGACGGTTGCGTCCTTTTATGACTTTTGACTTATAAAACGAACCCGATGCTCTTAAATAATCTAAAGGTGATTAATAATTATTAATTGGCCTATTAATAATTATTAATGTCACCGAAACGAATTTAAAGTATTAAAACGATTAAAAGGAATTTCAGGCGAAATTAACTACTAAAATCGAAATTACAAAAATAATAATTAATCTAAATACTTAAATTGAAATAAATAAATAAATAAATAACATTAAATAAATAATAGAATAAAATAAATAAATAAAATAAAAAATAAATTTCACTTCAAAATAACGGGACGTTACATGTTATTTATGATTTTCATTTTTCCCAATAATAATGTTGACCCGACTCTAGCATGTCAATGAAAATGTTTAATTAGAAATTGATAATTTTCTCAGTGTTAGATTTAGATCTTACATCCTTCAATAATTTTTATGATCTAACTATAGAATAAGTCCTGCTCGGGCAAGTGAGAAAATAAGGCCTCTTGCTCAAGTTATGAATTAGCAAAGTAAAGGAGTTAACCTAAAGTTTCTTAAATGAAGAAGTGTAGCACTGAAAGTTTCATGGTTAGAAAAGTCATGAATTCCATCTTGTGTAGAAATATTCTCAGCTCCTCGTTTTATCATGTCTCCAAATTAGCGGACCAACGGGAGGAGTTCACAACACACCTAGGATTGAGATCAATCACGCTTGATAAACTAATTAATGTTTTGATCATTTTCTATAAACGATATTAGTTAGGAATTGATAATATAATGTGGTCTAACCTTATATAATTCTTTTTGTACTGGATACCTCCACTCGTATGTCTTTCACATGAATGATCCAGATCATATAATTTTAATCATTACAAAGTTATACCATATAAACAATGTTATCAGGATAGTGTTCCTCGATGTATCCATTTTTTACAGACAATTTGAGTTACAATTTTAGATTGGATCCTCTTATATCTCATATGTCAGTCAAGATTATATTTTAAGTAACTCAGGACATCAATCCTTGCATCTTTACCACAAACTTACTTCAAGAACCCAAAACCTTTAATATGCTATAAAACTATCTAATTGGGAAACCGTAATGCATTATGAAATTCATGCCTTACACAAATACCACACGTAGGATTTAATTCCAAAACCTCCGAACACTCACACAATTGGCAATAGGTGGTTTTCTGAAAACCAAACTCAAGAAAGATGGTTTAGTAGAACAACATAATGATTTGCTAGTGGCTCAAGGTTACTCCCAATTTGAAGGATTGGATTGCGACAAGACCTTAAGTCTAATTAAAAAAAACCCATTAGGTTTTGCTCAAGGTTACTTACCCTTGAAACCCCCACAACTGACCTTGTAACGACCCGATTTTCAGTTAAATTCTTTAAATTCAAATGCACAGCGGAAGACTTAATTTTTAAAGAAAAACGGCATGGGTTCGTTTAAAAGTCGAATAATCAAAACCTGTTTTACAACCCAAAGTCCAGAGAAAGCTATAAATCGGGAATGCACATTCCAAAGTAAAGTTTAATCATAAAAACATCAAAATACTTTACACATACACCCTTCACGAGCTCAAAATGACACAAGTATGAAAAAAGTATATGATTTATAAGCATTACTACTAATGCTTCAAAAGTGTTTAATATTGTCCTTACACCACCTCGGCCAGTCAAGCGACACCATTTCCTCTACCTTGCTTCTTAGGACGGGGTTCACCTGAAAATATTGTGGTGTAACACCATTAGCAAACAATGCTAGTGAGAGTAAAATGAAAGCAAGTAATCCTATGAACTAAATCTCATACCAGAAATCGTGTCCAAAGGCCTAAATGTTCATTATTACCCATAACCACATTCCAATTTCCATGTATACATATGATAGTATCATACTACCCGTATTCGTCATTCAATACCATGAGATGGAAAATAAAGACTTAAAGTAAAATTAACATTCACAACTAAGTCTCACTACACGTTTCTAAAGAATAGGTAAAAATAACATTAACTATCTTTATTACCAAACAAGTTTCATCGTATCGTGCTATTGTATGGATCGAAATCAACATACCACGTACGGTCATACCATGTCACAACCATCGCACCATGATACGTATGGATCCGAATCAACATACTATCATGTGCCGTATCATAGATCATAATACCATGGTACGTACGGATCCGAATCCACGTACTACCATGTACCATATCTCAATCATCGGATATCAGGAGTTTCACCATACCGGATATCAGGAATTTCACCATAGGTATCAGGAATTTCACCATATAGATATCAGGAATTTCACCATAGGTATTAGGAATTTCACCATAGGTATCAGGAATTTCACCATAGGTATCAGGAATTTCACCATAGGTATCAGGAATTTCACCATAGGTATCAGGAATTTCACCATAGGTATCAGGAATTTCACCATTTCGCAACATGATATGTATGGATCGAAATCGACATACTATCATGTGCTAGTTACAAACCAAAGTACCAACATCACACCATGACTACGTATGGATCGAAATCAACATACTATCATGTTCTAGTTACTAAGTGCTCAAAGTTCCCACAAATTCATCATACCATGATACGTATAGATCGAATCAACATACTATCATGTGTGAATCATTGTGCCCTAGGTCTCCAATAAGTTAGCTAAACTCCGAAGAAGTCTACTAAGTTAAATAGAAACCTAACTAACTAGAATACACGAGTTATCACTCAAGTGCATCTTCTAATTACTTTACTTCCAAATTCATCAAAGTAACTTTCAAAACCAACAAAGTAACTTCCATTCTCACTTTCATCTAACATCTCCAAATCACATTACCATACTTCCAAACCTCTCCGATGATCTCTAATCATCGAACTAACCATAAGTCCAACTTTCTCCACACACACTTCCGAATTAAAGTCTCTAACCAAACTATAATCCTAAGAAGTTAACCCCCTCTTAACATTGATAAACAATTACATAATGAAACTAAATTCATAAAAGTACTAACTTCCCTTTTTAAACTCACCTTAGGTTTTAAGACGAGTATCCAAGGAATCGAAGTCGAATCCACACGACAATTACAAACCTACAATTCACCAATTGCACAACATATTACAACTCATATCTA
This sequence comes from Gynostemma pentaphyllum, assembly GCA_028015215.1. Taxonomy (NCBI): domain Eukaryota; kingdom Viridiplantae; phylum Streptophyta; class Magnoliopsida; order Cucurbitales; family Cucurbitaceae; genus Gynostemma; species Gynostemma pentaphyllum. The sequence goes on from CM051346.1 coordinate 27,099,057, forward strand.
ATATGAGAACAAGTTTGCATTTTCAGATGAATAGTGTCTCGGGTGAATAGTGTTTTCGGGTGAATAGTGTTTTTCGAAAATCCGGGCTCAAAATCGTCATTTTTCATGATAGAAATTCATGATTTCAACTTCAAATCTCATTTATAATAAAAAACGAACAAAACCACCTAAAAAGTTTTGAAAACTTACTTTTTGGGACTTCCCTTAGGGAACGAGAAACTTGAAGCTAGGTTGGATAGGTAGCCCTCGTCCCTACCAATCCAACGCAACTGACCTCATCAAAAACGGTCGAGAAACGAAGAAAACCCAAGAAATTTTCTCTCCCACCATTGATGACCCACGGCCATGAGAGAAGAAGAGAAGAAAGATGAAGTGTGGTTTTTGCTTAATGATTAAGTTAAAAGAAGATAGTAAAAAAAAAATATCTAGATATTTTAGGGTTTGGGTAATTACGGTTTTGCCCTTTTCGACCTTTTGCTTATAAAACGAAAACCGACGGTCTTAAATAAATCTAAAGGTGTCTAATAATTATTAATAGGCCCGTTAATAATTATTAGAGTCACCGAAACGAATTAAAACGATAAAAAGGATTTTCGGACGGAAATAACTAATAAAACTGAAATTAGTAATTTTAACTAATTTTAAAAGCTTTAAAAAAAATAAAAATAATAAATTAATAAAATAAAATAAAAAATTTACCTCTAAAAGTAACGGGACGTTACAGACCTCTTCAATAATTGGATATAAAAAAATCTTTCTCCATGGGTTCTTGATAGAGAAAGTTTAGATGTCTCAATCTTTAGCTTTTGCTCACTCTCACCTCCCTGATCATGTTTGTATACGTCCATACATGGTCTCAAACAAGCCCCACAAGATTGGTTTGATATGACTTTTCTTTTCTTACTTTATTCGATTATGCATTATCATTAATACATGCTTGAAAATGCACTTAATTTGTGCTTAGTTGTAAAATAAATTAATTTTTTAATTTAATAATTCACGCTTGATAAACCTATAAGATTTTTGGAGTTGAGACTTTTAAATTTGGGAGATTTCTTTTATTTTTCTGATACTACTTGGTTTATGGTTTGTGGTAAGAAGGAATAGTTTGATGTACACACATATCTCTAAGTCAATTTTGAAATAGTCTTGATAGCATTTATTGATTTTTACTTAATATTATTTGATTTATTTTTAATATCCTTAGGAGAGTTTGCTTTGAATTTTAAATTTAGTATAACTTCTTATTTTTTGCTTTGAAGTGCTAGAGACTAGCAATAAACTAGTAAGGGTTGTGATAAGTGCTTGAAAATACACTTAATTTGTGTTTAATAGTAAAATAAATTAATTTAAAATTTAAAATTTTCATGGATTGAATTGAATATTTTGAAATATGATAATATTGAGTTTTAAGTTTATTTATTAATTTTGTAGGAAAAATGTCACTTCTAGTGGAAGTTGGAATTAAAATGGAGAAGAAAATCAATTGAAAAAGCAAGGAAGAAAAGCTTTAGGGTAAACTACCCTTTTGATCCTTGTGTTTTGGATGTCATGTTTATTTGGTCCCTGTATTTTCAATTTGTGTCTAATTGGTCCCTCAGTTTTGGACGTTGTGTATATTTGGTCCCCGCGATTTCCATTTGCCCTGAGTTTTGAATATTAAGTTTATTTGGTCCCTGAGTTTTCAATTTGTATCTAAATGTCCACAGATTATTAGAAATAACTTTAATTGGTCCTTAATTTGTTAACTTCTTAATAAAAGGTTGACGTAACGCTAACATAAAATGTTTGATTGGTCAAAATACTGACATGAGATTAATAATTATTTCAAACCTAGGTTTGGATTGATGAAATATTTGAAATAATATTTAATCTAATGTCAGTATTTTAGCTAATTAGAAATGTTATATCAGCATTAAGTCTGCTGGGATTTATGCCCTAAATTTTTGTAATCCAATTAAACTATAAATAGATAAAGGATTATTTAATTAGTAATATTTACACTGTCATTTATTATTGTTTAATAAATGTTATCCATCATAAAATCAAGAGTTTCTTATGTTAACTTAAGTGAGCATGTGATGCGGGAAGATTCACTTAAGTTGTAACTTGAAAAGTCTGTGGTACATGAATTGTAACGACCTGATTCTGTTAAATTCTTTAATTTTAAAATCAAAGCAAAAGACTTGGTTTAAAAAAAAGGGGATGGGTACGTTTAAAATTTGGATAATCTAAACCTTTTTACATTATTCCCATTTAGAGAAAGCGATAAAAATGGAATGCGCATTCCAACTTGTAAATAAACTTCTAAAAACGACTTAAAATCATAAGGCCTTTACAATTTTTTTTTAATAAACGCTCTTTCGAGCTCAAAAACACAAAGTAAGAAAGATAGAAAGTATATACAAAACATTTCAAGAATGCTATACAAAATGTGTCCTTGTTCATGTCCATTCATCGCCTCGAGAATGTCAAAGAGCACCATCTCCTCTACCACGTCTTCTGCGTCGGGAATTACCTGAAAAATTGTGAGTGTAGCAAAATTAGCATAAAATGCTAATGAGAGTAAAATGGAAGCAAGTAATCCTATGGACCAAATTCCATACCGAAAATTGTGTCCAAAGACCTAAAATGCTTCTTACTACCCATTCTACACTTCCAATTACCATATAAGCATACAATCATAATATAACTCCACATGTGATGACCCAACCCTAAAATAACATATTAAACATGCTAAAGCATAAATAAGCAGCGGAAGACTTAAATTTCAAATAGTTCATTCTTAAATTCATGTCAAAAGAATCCCGAGATTTATAAAGTTTTGATGAAACATTCATAAAACGAAACATAAACAGAAAATCTCAAACAATTATGGAATAAAACAAAATCCATGAAAATAAGAATGACATGAAGTCTAAACAATAACTAAACATCCTAAGATGACATGAGCAATAATCCATCAATCCGTCTCACGCCATGAACTATCAAGCCTCAATTTCCCGTACAATACTTGTTGGTGTAAACACCATTAACTACACTAGCTAAGTGAGAAAAATGTTAAATGAAAGAAAACTTAGAGACAACGACAACCTTTACTTGGGTAAAAATAAAGGACTTATAAATAAACTTTCTTCCATTTTAATTATCTTCTTTTAAGGTTGTGAGCAAACATGTCACCTCTCCTTTGAGGTGACTCCAAACAAACAATAGAATGGAATGCGGTGTTGTATTCTTTCTTACTTGGGTCCATCGAAATAGCAACACATCCTAGATCGTGGCCCAATAATAATAGATCAAGACGCCAGTCTATCTAGCCTATGAACTTGTTAGTGAACGGAACACATTCTAGCTTCAGAACACATCCTCAGACTCACTTATATCCAGGGATCAATGACTACGCCCTTCGATCGTAGCGACAAGAAAGAAATACAATCCTACATTCCCAAACACAAGCAATTCCTGTTCTTTCTTGGCAACACATGCCTCCTCTCTTTCCATTACTCTTCATACTTTTAACATTTACATCACATCCCGTAACAATCATTAAAACAATAAAAAACACATAACACACAAATATAACCTAATATACTTGCACTCCAATGTAAAGAAAGTGATCGTAATCATATGGGGCATGACAATCATTTGTTTTCGAAATTAAATGCAAGCAAAAACGATGAGATACTCTTCTCAGCAGAATGAAAGTACAACTAGCTAGATTGAATTTTCATGGAGTTTTAAATGTGCACGTAATAAATAACAAACATCAGAAGTAATATCAAACATAAAAATCAATCAAATGAACCAATTAAAGATTTGGGGTCATTTCCAACTTTCCTTTTGTTTACCATTCTTTACTCACCTTCTCAATTAATGTCAAAACCACCAATAGTCCCAAGGTCAAGTACAAATCCGGATTATTGATTCAAACACCACTTAAAACAATTCAATTCAAAACACATTTAAGACTCAAATTGACATCTAAAATTAAATAACAAAATTACGAGATGACGTGACTCACTCCCGAGCCCAAAAAACTAGAGGGGTTTTAGTGGAAAAATTCACTGATATTATGATTTTAATGTATATAATATCAAAACTAAATTCAAGTCAAATCTTATATATACATATATGATATTAGAATCTAGTAATGTCCTGAAACCTATTGTTCTTTGTGATACCCAGTTTCATTATAGGAATAAGGTTAGTAAGCAAGAGATTAATTTGGTTGCTTGTGTTAATTGTGATTACATTTGATGGAACTTTTCTATTTACGTCTATATCTTTTATGAAACCTGTAAGAATAGAATTTAGATCTCTTCTCAATCTTCAGAGAACTCTTTAATCAATCATACACAAATGCATTCATATACTTCCATGATATCCAAAGTAAAGAAATGTTTTCTTTGTCATAGAAAGATGAGTAGAAAGATGAGGACGCTACTTGACAACTTAGTGCAAACACATTTTTATGTTCCCAGGTACGGGAAGCCTTAGTTATTTTAATCTTCATTTTATCTCAGTGCCCTACTAAGTGTAATAAGTGTGTACCTTGCTGCATTTTCTTATCGTTTATACGATTCCAACAATTTTTATATTTGCTGTTTTAAGTTCAATTTATCACAGAGTACTTTTGTTAAGATTTGGTATGTCAATAGTCAGTTGATTAAAAAGGAAGTTTGGTGATACTTCCGTATTCTTACAGATTGAATTCTCATTTGGTTATAAAAGATGGCTGCCAAGGGATTCATTGATAGAAAAATAGGTTGGCGACGATATCAATGCTCTGGGACTGCATGCTCCTGGCTACTTTGATAAGGTTCTAAATGTTGACAAATGTTTATTGCAAAGTGAACCTGCCAATCAGGTATTTAATGTTTGAAATACATTGGGATAATCTAACATGGTTGTGGGAAGTATTGATAGAAATTTTACCTTGCTTGTATGAATGAAACATGGCAATTTCCTATCTGTAAGTTTCTATTTTTACTATTTTAGTGTTCTCAAAGTGCTCGACACTTCATTATGAATACTTGGGAAATTATTTTTAGGAATAAAATGCTTGAGAAATCACTTTATGGATGTAAGCACATTTCAAACTAATTCCTATAATAGTTTTTTCAAAGCTGTGAAAGATTTTTAACTGTGTAGTAAAGCATACTAATTCAATTTTCCTGGTCAAACAATTTATTGGATTTCAATTTGCCAACACTTATAAAGAAGCAGTAAACAGTTCATGGAGAGGAGTAGTTTATTTGGTTGTCTATTTTTACAGAATCAAAAGCAAGAAGCAAGAGCCGTTGGCTTTCTTCTCTCCATGACTCTGCCAACATTATAATTGGAGGCGAGTGAAATGTCTATGGATGTATGATTAATCTTTTAGTTCTAGATGAATATATGCTGCTATTACTAATAAGTGCAAGTCATTAAACTGATCTGTAAGTCGAGTACCAGCCAAGATGTACCGTCTAATACTATTTTTAAAAGACTCAAAAGTTCTTTGCTAAATTATCTTAAAGATTAACATCATTGAGTTTGCTCCCTATTTGTTGACTTTTGCACGATTTTGAACTTTTCTTTTTTGGTCTTTTTAGTGAGTGCTGTAAATTTAGGTTGTGCGTGGTAGCATATTAGATTGGCAGGTGGAAATTACTCTAATTCTTTCTTGTTTACTCAACCTTTTCAATTAGGTTCTGGCATCAATACAAGAATGTTGGAGGGACCCACAACTAGGTTTATCTTCATATATGATGTGTATTCTCATAATGAATTCCTTAAGCATCTAATACTAAGGACTGGAAGGTATTAAGACTAGGAAAAATAATTGTTATTGTATTTTTTTTCATAGATACCAGAATGTTGTTATTGTAATTTTTTTAATTAGAGCTTATCCACACAAATACAATCTAGCTGTGAGTCTATGCAAGATGACAAAAATAGAAGTTGTAATACAAATATTGATAAGATCGTAGCCAAATGACATGTTTTATACTTTTATAAAGAATACATGCATCTATTAGAGTGAGTGATCAAAGGTTGTTTTTATATTCTTGTAATTTTTTTATTTCTTATAATTCTTTTAAATATTTTTCTTTTTATCTTTTACATATCTGAGATGCACACTCCTTGACTTCTAGTCCTTGCTAATTCTTGAATACTATGATAAATGAACACTCCATTTTATTTGGCCCGCAGATAAAGTCATTATGGGTAAAACACCAAATTTTATGACCTTCATTTTTATTTCTATGTAAAATAATATAATAGTTTATTTAAAATGATTTGTTATTCTATCTATTGTAGGTTGATAGAGCGGAGTCTTGATGATCTTGCTTGCCATACCCTTTTTTGTCGGGGTTTTGTTTAACCTATAGTCTATGTATTGGATGGATGGATGGATGGATATTTTATTATGTACTGGATGGATCTTTTAGACTTATGTCTGGATGGATGGATCTTTTATTATGTAATACTTTATATAGACTTATGTACAGGATGGATGGATCTTTTATTATGAATGACTTTAACTTATGCAATTTCTGTTAATTTATAAAAGTTGGGAATCAAGAAGTAATATTTGTGTGTACTAGTTCAAAAAGCTTAGTTTTATACCTTTCTTTATAAATATTCTTGATTACAGGTTTTTTTTATTGCAAACTATTTAACTTATTGAAAACGCTATAAAATATAAATGGTTATGAAATATAAGACAAATATACAATAGCATTTTAAAATAGCTATTTTAAACGTTATCATAGTGTTAGTAGAAAGCTATGTTATATCGTCATAACAACCAAAGTATGCAATTCATAAATACGTTTATAGAGTATGTGATAGCATGTATCCAACGCTATCAAATGATTAAGACGTTTAATTACGTGGGCAACCATGACATTGTTCAAAAGGCTATGAAATATAACTCATAGCGTGTATCCGACGCTATTGTTATATGTTTTTATAGCGGGTCGGAAAACGCTATAGTATGTTTTTATAACAATAAAACATGCAATCAAATTGATATTATTATAGCGTATGCAATAGCATAAGCCAAACACTATCAAAAGTCTCATACTTTTAATTACGTGGGCAACTGTAACGTCCTGTTACTTTTGGGGGTGAAATTTTATTTATTTATTTTAATTAAAGCTTTTAAGATTAGTTTAAATTTAGTAATTTCGATTTTAGTAGTTATTTTCGTCCGAAATTTTATTTAGTTGTTTTAATACTTTAAATTCATTTCGGTGACATTAATAATTATTAACGGGTCAATTAATAATTATTAATCACCTTTAGATTAATTTAAGAGTTTCGGGCTTCATTTTTAAAGTAAAAACAAAAGAGGGACGTAGGTGTCATTTTCCAAAATTTTAAATATCTACTTTTTACTATTCATCTTCATCTTAAATATCAAAAATTAGACAAAACCTTCATTTTTCTCTCCTTTCTCTCTTCTTCATATGTGGGAGCCATTTTTGGAGAAGTAAAAAGCTTGGGTTTTTTTTGTCAATTCTCGATCGATTTTCATAATTTTAGTTGCGTTGGATTGCTCGGGACATGAGCTTTATTTTCATCCTAGCCTTGTGGCGTTTCTCGTTCTTTACGGGAAGCCCTAAAAAGTGAGTTTTCAAAACTTTTTATATGGTTTTGTTCATTTTTTTATTATAAATGAGTTTTGAAGTTGAAATCACGTATTTTTACAAGGAATTTGACGATTTTGAGCCCGGATTTTCAAAAAATACTATTCACCTGAAAACACTATTCATCCAAAAACACTATTCATCTGAAATCACTATTCACCCAAAAATCACACTTGTTCTCTTATTAGTTATGAATGGTAAATTGTAGTTCAATTGGTGAATTGTAGGTTTGTAATTGTCGCGTGAATTCGACTTCGATTCCTTGGATACTCGACTACAAATCCAAGGTGAGTTTAAAAGGGAAGTTAGTAATTTTATGAATTAAGTTTCATTACGATTTTGTTTATCGAGGTTAAGAGGGAACTAACTTCTTAGAATTAATGTTTGGTTGGAGACTTTAATTCGGAAGTGAGTGGAGAGAATTTGGAATTATAGTGAGTTCGGTGAAAAGGAAACATCGGAGTGGTTTGGAAGTATTGTAAAGTGAATTGGAGATTCTAAATGAAAGTGGAAGTTTAAAGCACTTTGAGTGGTTTGGGAGTCAAAGTGGCTTAGAAAATACACTTGAGTGATAACTCGTGTAAGCCAAGTTGATTAGGTTCTTTAGTAACTTAGAAGAATTCGGTTAGGATTATCTAACTTATTAGAGAACTTGATGATTTGTGATACGATATTATGGTACGGTACATGGTAGTATGTTGATTCGGATCCATACGATACCATGGTACGATGATTTGTGATACGGCACATGATAGTATGTTGATTCACATCCATACGGTATCATGGTGCGATGATTTGTGATACGGTACGTGGTATGTTGACTTCGGTCCATACAGTATTATGGTACGATGAAACTTGTTTGGTAACAAAGATAGTTAGTATTACAATTACATATTCTTTAGAATTGTGTAGTAAGACTTAGTAATGGTTGTTACTTTTACTTTAAGTCTTTATTTCTATTACATGGCATTGAAATACCATTACGGGTAGTATATTACTATCTTATGATTGTATGGAAATTGAAAGTGTGGAATGGATAGTAAAGAGCAATTTAGGCCTTTGACACAATTTCTGGTATGAAATTTGGTTCATAGGATTACTTGCTTTCGTTTTACTCTCACTAGCATTTTTATGCTAATGTTGCTACACTTCCAAATTTTCAGGTAAACCTCGTCCTAAGAAGCGTGGTAGAGGAGGTGGTGTTGTGTGACTTGCCGAGATGGTGAATGGACAATGATAAACATCCTTTTGGCTTAGCATTCTTTGTAATGCTTGTAAATTATTTCCAACTTTCGTATTTGTGTCCTTTTGAGCCCGAAAGGGTATTTGTTTAAAAATTTACATATGTATTATGATTTAAATCTCTTTTGGAAGTTTAAATTATATGCTGGAATGCGCATTCCCGATTTATCGCTTTCTCTGAATATGGGTTGTTGTAAATAGGTTTTGGATATCCGATTTTTAAACAAAACCATGCCGTTTTTCTTTAAAAATTAAGTCTTTCGCTGTGCATTTGAATTAAAAGAATTTAACGGAAATTGGGTCGTTACAGTTGGTATCAGAGCCTCTTTGGTTTTGAAGACCATATGCATCGCATGTTTTTCATGTTTTCATATTGTCCAATCATTGCTCTAGGTCAACGGCGCTAGGTATCCTTAGAACGCTCTCTTTTGATCAGTTTATTTGTACTTTTGCTTTTCCTTTTCTGGTATCTCATGTGAGGCTTTTCTGATTGTGACTTCAGTATGCCTCCGAGGACAATTGTACCTAGGAGAGGTAGGAGCAGAGTACCGACTGCAGTACGAGGCAAAGGTCAGACTAGAGCAGTTACACCACCACCACCTCCTCTACCTGAGTATCGGGAGGATGTGCCTCCAGTAGATCAGCCTGCTAGGCGTGGTCGTAGTATTATTATTTCAGAGAAAGACTATCTCGATTTGTTACGAGGTGGTGGAGGACTTGCTAATCAGGTTATACCTCCTGTTAGAGCACCAAATCCCGAGGTAGATTAGTCAGGGGTTACAGATGCTGTGAAAACTCTGAAAAAGTATATGAGATATAACATTCCTGAGTTTGATGAGACGTCTACTTACTCGGCAGTCACCGAGAGATGGATTACCAGAGTAGAGAGAGTACTTGGGTTCATCCGGTGTCCGGAACATTTGAAGGTCCACTGTGGGACCTATTCTTTAGTAGATGATGCATTATACTGGTGGAATGGTTTAGCCCGTACTCTCAGTCCTGATTTGCAGGTTAGTTGGGAGATGTTTAAGGAAAAGTTCTTTGACAAATACTACCCTGAGGATACACGAGATCAGTTAGAGATTCAGTTTCTTACACTCAGACAGGGTGATAGGTCTGTTGTGGAGTATGAGAGGGATTTTGACCAGTTGTCAAAATTTGCTACCGGACATGTTACTGATCGAGAGTAAGAGGAAAAGATTCATAGTGGGTTTGCAGGCAGAATTACGAGGGCAGGTACGAGCCTTGCAGCCTGCTACATATGTTGATGCCTTGAGTACCGCTTTGGCATTAGATATTGGAGATTCTGAGAAAAAGGCTTTTGAGATTGCTGGACAGGCCTCTTCTCAGGATAGGAAGGCTGGGGATGACCTGTCAGGTCGAGGGACACAACCACATAGACAGGCTCCTCCTTTACCCTACTGTCATAATTGTACTGAGTATCACCTAGGTTTGTGTAAGGTGATGAGGTGCTTTCATTGTGGACAGACCGGACATATTAGACCTTTCTGCCCTAGTTTACAGACACCACAACAGAGTAGGGGTCAGGGTCAGAGTTCAGGTCAGGGTTAGGGTCAGGGTCGAGGACAGAGTCAGGTTACTCCTAATCAGACACAACAGCAAGCCCGTGTCTTTGCCACCACTCGAGAGGATGCTGAGGCATCTGGTAATGTTGTTACAGGTACTTTGTCAGTTTTAGGGCACTCTCTTGTATTATTTGTTGTTAGTTGTGGTGAAATTCCTGAGACCTGATATGGTGAAACTTCAGATATCCGTTATGGTGAAATTCCTGATATCCGTTATGGTGAAATTCCCGATATTCGATATGGTGAAACTCTTGATATCTGATATGGTGTAATGGCAAGGATAATGAGATAATGTATATGTTGTGTGATCTTTGCATTATCTGACATTATCCATGTTATGTGATTAGGATAATGAGATAATGTATATGCTGTGTGATCTTTGCATTATCCGGTATTATCCATGTTTTGCTCATTGTAATTGAGATATGAAGGATTGTTGGCACCTTTTGAGGAGCTATACGGTAGGAAGTGCAGATCACCGATGGGGGATGAAGTTGGTGAAAGAAACTTCTAGGACCGGAGTTAGTGCTGATGATTATCGATTCCATTGCTCTTATCAGAGAGAGGATGAGAGTGGCTCAGAGTAGATAGGAGACTTACGCTGATGAGAGGCGTAGTGTACTTGATTTGTAGTAGGAGATCACGTGTTTTTGGAAGTGGCACACATGAGTGGTGTTATAAGACTTGGAAATAAGTATAAGTTGAGTCGTGGTTTTGGATGCTAGCTAGTCTTATGATGAGACGCCGGTTGTGATCCTAGCATCCGAACCAAAGTGTTGAGAAAAAAAGTTATCCACTTGGTCAAAGTATTGTAAAGGAACCAAGTGTTGAAGGAGATTACGTGGGAACGTGAGGACGAAATGCAGTCTAAGTACCCTCGCTTATCACTTGGTAAGTGCACTTTTCGAGGACGAAAAGTCTTTTAAGGAGGGTTGTCTGTAACGTCCCATTACTTTTGGGGTGAAATGTTTTTTTTATTTTAATTAAAGCTTTTAAGATTAGTTTAAATTTAGTAATTTTGATTTTAGTAGTTATTTTCGTCCGAAATTTTTTTTAGTCGTTTTAATACTTTAAATTCATTTCGGTGACATTAATAATTAATAACGGGCCAATTAATAATTATTAATCACCTTTAGATTAATTTAAGAGCTTCGGGTTTCATTTTTAAAGTAAAAACAAAAGAGGGACGTAGGCGTCATTTTCCAAATTCTTAAATATCTACTTTTTACTATTCATCTTCATCTTCAATATAAAAAATTAGACAAAATCTTCATTTTTCTCTCCTTTCTCTCTTCTTCATACGTGGGTGCCATTTTTGGAGAAGTAAAAAGCTTGGGTTTTTTTGTCAATTCTCGACCAATTTTCATAATTTCAGCTGTGTTGGATTGCTCGGGACGTGGGCTTTCTTTTCATCCTAGCCTTGTGGCGTTTCTCGTTCTTTACGGGAAGCCCTAAAAAGTGAGTTTTCAAAACCTTTTAGATGGTTTTGTTCGTTTTTTTATTATAAATGAGTTTTGAAGTTGAAATCGCGTATTTTTATCAAGGAATTTGACGATTTTGAGCCCGGATTTCTGAAAACACTATTCATCCGAAATCACTATTCACCCAAAAATCACACTTGTTCTCTTATTAGTTATGAATTGTAAATTGTAGTTCAATTGGTGAATTGTAGGTTTGTAATTGTCGCGTGAATTCGACTTCGATTCCTTGGATACTCGACTAAAAATCCAAGGTGAGTTTAAAAGGGAAGTTAGTAATTTTATGAATTAAGTTTCATTACGATTTTGTTTATCGAGGTTAAGAGGGAACTAACTTCTTAGAATTAATGTTTGGTTGGAGACTTTAATTCGGAAGTGAGTGGAGAGAATTTGGAATTATAGTGAGTTCGGTGAAAAGGAAACATCGGAGTGGTTTGGAAGTATTGTAAAGTGAATTGGAGATTCTAAATGAAAGTGGAAGTTTAAATCACTTTGAGTGGTTTGGGAGTCAAAGTGGCTTAGAAAATATACTTGAGTGATAACTCGTGTAAGCCAAATTAATTAGGTTCTTTAGCAACTTAGCAGAATTCGGTTAGGGTTATCTAACTTATTAGAGAACTTGATGATTTGTGATACGGTATATGGTAGTATGTTGGTTCGGATCCATACGATACCATGGTACGATGATTTGTGATACGGCACATGATAGTATGTTGATTCGGATCCATACGGTATCATGGTGCGATGATTTGTGATAAAGTATTATGGTACGGTACATGGTAGTATATTGATTTGGATCCATACGATACCATGGTACGATGATTTGTGATACGGCACGTGATAGTATGTTGATTCGGATCCATACGGTATCATGGTGCTATGATTTGTGATACGGTACGTGGTATGTTGACTTCGGTCCATACGGTATTATGGTACGGTACATGGTAGTATGTTGATTCGGATCCATACGATACCATGGTACGATGATTTGTGATACGACACATGATAGTATGTTGATTCAGATCCATATGGTATCATGGTGCGATGATTTATGATACGGTATGTGGTATGTTGACTTCGGTCCATACGGTATTATGGTACGATGAAACTTGTTTGGTAACAAAGATAGTTAGTATTACAATCACATATTCTTTAGAATTGTGTAGTAAGACTTAGTAATGGTTGTTACTTTTACTTTAAGTCTTTATTTCTATTACATGACATTGAAATACCATTACGGGTAGTATATTACTTTCGTATGATTGTATGGAAATTGGAAGTGTGGAATGGATAGTAAAGAGCAATTTAGGCCTTTGGACACAATTTCTTGTATGAAATTTAGTTCATAGGATTACTTGCTTTCGTTTTACTCTCACTAGCATTTTTATGCTAATGTTGCTACACTTACAAATTTTCAGGTAAACCTCGTCCTAAGAAGCGTGGTAGAGGAGGTGGTGCTGTGTGACTTGCCGAGATGGTGAATGAACAATGATAAACATCCTTTTGGCTTAGCATTCTTTGTAATGCTTGTAAATTATTTCCAACTTTCGTATTTGTGTCCTTTTGAGCCCGAAAGGGTATTTGTTTAAAAGTTTGCATATGTTTTATGATTTAAATCTCTTTTGGAAATTTAAATTATATGATGGAATGCGCATTCCCGATTTATCGCTTTTTCTGAATATGGGTTGTTGTAAACAGGTTTTGGATATTCGATATTTAAACGAACCCATGCCGTTTTTCTTTAAAAATTAAGTCTTCCGCTGTGCATTTGAATTAAAATAATTTAACGGAAATCGGGTCGTTACAGCAACCATGGCATTTGGTAAAACGCTATGAAAGGTAACTCATAGCGCTTTTTTGACGCTATAGAAAGCCTTTTTTGTTGTAGTGATAATAAAGATTATGTAAGGTTGTTCATTAGAGAATCAGTTGGGCTTAAGGAACAAGATGTATCATGGAGGTTAATACGGTGAAATTACCTAACTATGGATACGAACTACTTGTAAAGGATCAAAGTATACTTAATGATTATAGCCAATGGACATAACTATGTCTATAGTATTAAGAGTACAATTCTAGATATATAGTGGAGATATCTGAGTTAATGAATAAGAATTAATTGATTAAAGGAGTTTAATCTATGTAATTTTAGATCATTGGAGCTTAGTCCTATATGTCCATTAAGTCCTCCGAGCTATCGCATGTAACTGAGAACATGATTAATAAGGTTAATCACCTTGAAAATTGAGAAAAATAAATAGAGGGGTTTATTTGATTAATTAAATAGAGGAGACAATTTAATTATTTAATGGAAATTAAATAGAAGAGTCTATTTAATTGGGGAGATTAAAATAGAAGAGTGTATTTGATTAATTTTGAGGTTGTCAAAAATTAATGGGAAATTAAATAGAGGAGTCTATTTAATTGATCAATTTGAATTGTCATATAAAAGGGAATTAAATAAATAAAAGAGTTTATTTATTTAATTAAATATTTAATGTAATTGTTCTATTAAATAAATGGAGGAAAAATAAAATGCCCAATATTGTCATTGGAGGTCACACACCAGTTTGGAAAATAATATGTCAATTATTTTTGCATTTTATTTGTGATATCTTTTATTTAAATTAATTTGATTAATTTAAATATATAGATATGAGAATAATTATTTAAATTAATGGAGATTATTTTAAATTGTAATATAAGAATATCTTATTAGGGAATAAGATATTATATTATAATTATTCAAAATGTATTTTCAATATCTTTATTTTATTGTTTGATAATTAAAAAGATATTCAAAGATTTTCTGAAGCCTTAGTTTTTCTATAAATATGAGGCTTGGGGTGACCCCAAATACATGCAACTAGAAGAAGAGAAAGACTCAAAATTTTCCTCTCCCTTTTCTCTTCTTGCCGCCATTAGTGTGGTTTCTTCCCTCTTCCTTTTTCCAAGGAGGAAAAGTGCCCACGAACCGTTTCTTTGTTGTGCTTAGTGAGGAAGATTTTTTTTCTGGTCTCAGGATCGCAACCAAGGATGAAGAGGAATCGTCAGACACTTCTCTACAAGGGTTAGTTTTCTGTTTTTGCATTTTACTTTTGATTAATATTATACTGCAAGGAAAGGTTCATGGAAATTCTGCTTGAGAACTCTATTTTAGAGGCCTCAATCCCAACAAAGTCAACGTTTTTTTAAGGAGTAAACGAATATGCTAAATTCAAGACCAATTAAAATTATTTCTAATAATTCTTGAAAACTTAAGGACCAAATAAAAACTCAGGGGCCACAGACACAAACTGAGAACGTGGGGACCAAATAGACAGAACATCCAAAACTCAAGGATCCCCTAGACACAAATTGAAAGCAGGAGAACCAAATAGACACAACGTCTAAAACTCAAAAACCACTTAGACACAAATTGAAAATGCGAGGACCAAATAGACACGACGTCCAAAACTCAGGGACCAAAGAGGTACTTTACCCAAAGCTTTTTAATGCAATTACTAGTTTGTTGACACTTAACGTAATCATTGGGCATCCTAATCATTCTCACTACAGGTGCGTCGCATCGTATCTCCACCGCCTTGACCATTTGCAAAGTTTCACGTAGTGAAGCTGAAAAAAAAGGAGTCGTTCAAGCACTCAGCCATTTGCAAGTCAACATGTTAGCGCCTATTTTCCCTTCCCCTTTTCGAGCACGTTTTTTTTTCTAGTTTCCCTCCATTGCCCAGTTTGCGAGCGCCATATGTCATTTGCTTAAGATTTTGTCCTGTTTTTCCAATTTTCTCGATGTGTGGGTCATAAGTTGTAACGTCCCGTTACTTTTAGGGGTAAATTTTATTTTATTTTATTTATTTTCTTTAATTAAAGTTAGACAAAAAATCATAAATTTCTTCTCATTTTTTCATCCTAAACACGTAGCTTAGAGAGAAAAAAAGAGGAGAGAAAGATTTTGTCACCCCAGCTTCATTTCTCTACCATTTTCATCGTGCCTTAGCTCGTTGGAAAGCTCTTGAGACGTACTTTCTACCCATCCTAACAATCGAGGTTTTCGCTCATTTTCTCGAGGCCTTAAGGTATGTCAAAGTTTCTAAAATTTGATGTGAATAGTATTTTAATGGTGGTTTTGGATTGAAATCTTCAAATTCGTTCACCGAAGCTTGAAGATTTCCATCGGGAAAGTCGTTTTGATCGATTTTAGAAACTTCCCCTAAACCCTAAAACCGAGTTTGAGCCGGAAACCCGTCCCATGTGATTTTCCCTCACTTGGCCATGTTTAGGATGTTAGGGTTATTGCGTTTTTACTATTTACTTAATTTTTCGGAAATCGATTAATATGCAAAACCTTAAATTACGGTTACCCATTGTAGTTGCGAACCTCCAAAGTATCCGAAACCAAACCGAAAACACCTCTAAAGTGCATAAAAACTGGAAAACCAAACCCGAACCCCTTTTTCCCTTGTATGGCCGAGAGCACCATAGGGAGGAAATCCGAGTTTTTCATCGTTTTATGCGTTTAGATGTAGTTTGAATGTTTTCCGTTTAATTAATGTTATTTAGGTGTAATTCGTTTGTAGGATTGTGATTTGATCGTGGAATTGCAACCTCGGATATATCGGAGCTTGTCTACAAGCTAAGGTGAGTTTAAAGCGAAAGTTAGTGTTTTTATGAATTGAGTTTCATTATGTTATTGTTTATCGAGGTTAAGAGGGAATTAGCTTCTTAGAATTAAGTTTTGGTTGGAGACTTTAATTCGGAAGTGAGTTGAGAGAATCTTGGAATGTTAATGAGTTCGATGAAAAGGAAATATCGGAGTGGTTTGGAAGTATTGTAAAGTGAATTGGAGATGTTAGGTGAAAGTGGAAATGAAAGTTACTTTGTTTTGGTTTGGAAGTTAAAGTAGTTAGAAGATACCCTTGAGTGATAACTCGTAGTTAGGTTTCTTAATAACTTAGTAGGATTATTTGAGATTAACTAACTTATTAGGAAGCTTAACCTTTTGTAATATGGCTCATGATAGTATGTTGATTCGGATCCATACGTATCATAGTGCGAGAGTTTGTGAATAGTACATGGTAGTACGTGGATTCGGATCCGTACGTACCATGGTACTATGGTTTGTGATATGGCTCATGATAGTATGTTGATTCGGATCCATACGTATCATGGTGCGAGAGTTTGTGAATAGTACATGGTAGTACGTGGATTCGGATCCGTACGTACCATGGTACTATGGTTTGTGATATGGCTCATGATAGTATGTTGATTTGGATCCATACGTATCATGGTGCGAGGGTTCGTAAATAGTACATAGTAGTATGTTGATTCGGATCCATACGGTACTATGGTACTATGGTTTGTGATATGGCACATGATAGTATGTTGATTCGGATCCATACGTATCATGGTGCGACGATTTGTTATATGGTGAAAGTACTGATATCCGATGATTGTGATATGGTACATGGTAGTATCCGATGGTTTGTGATATGGCTCATGATAGTATGTTGATTTGGGTTGTAAAACAGGTTTTGGTTATTCGATTTTTAAACGAACCCATGTCGTTTTTTTTTTAAAAATCGAGTCTTCCGCTGTGCATTTGAATTTAAAGAACTTAACGGAAAGCGGGTCGTTACATAAGTGCTTTATCACATTAGTTTTTATTTTTCATGACTCCACTCACTTTCCATTATTTACTCCTATTTACATTCAAACCCATATATTTTCTCTTTAATTTTCAGTTTTTATAATTTAATTTTGAGGTTATATTTTAGCCCCAACTTATATTACTATAAGGTTTGGCAATCCAATCACCCCTCCTTCAATTTCTCATCTATTTTCTTGCAATTTTAGTTTTCCATTTCAATTTTCTCTATAGTTTTTGTTATCACTTTCATACTTTCTTTTCAGAATTTGTGATCATGCATAATAAATTAGGCTAAGTTTACTTTTGGTAAGATGTAAGATGACTTTCCAAGTAATGAATTTTATTTTGAATTTTTATTTAACAATATTCAAGTAAGGTCATGTTTACTTTGAAGGAATGCGAATGGAATTCTTTCATTCTCATTGTTCTTGTTTACCTAAAACTTGGAATGAGAATGAGAATGGGAGTGTGAGACCCACATAATTTAGCAATCTCATTCCTAATTTTCAAACAATTTCATTCCATTCTCCAACTTCATCAATCCCATTCTCAAATTTGTGGGTCCCACCAACTTTTTTATTTTATTAGTTTTATTTTCTCTCTCCTTTTTGTGGGTCCCACGTGAATTAATACTTCATTCCCATTCCAAGTCTCTAGTAAACAACATCAATGATAATTATTTTCATTCCAGTTTCAATTTTTTTTAGTAAACATAATAAAAGAAATCTTGTTCTCGTTCCATAATTTTTCATTCCGATTCTTTCTCATATCCATTCCTGTTAAGTAAGCGGGGGTGTTTAATTTTAAGTAATATAAATTTCTCCATCTTTTTCTCAGTTTCATTTGTTAATGTCATTGTAGTGTTCAATTCCATATAGATATAGTCACACTCGCTTTATGTGAAATTTTACAATATAATTTTATTGATAATTTTATTGTTTTATAAATTATCTTACTGCATTGTGCTTTAATACATTGTTGCTCTTAGATTATTTATAAAATAAATATAATGTTCGTCATTTGAGAAATTATTTTACCTAAAGACATTTGAAAATAATTTTTGTGCTTTAATTACATATTTTTCAATTGTTTGGTTGGGTTGTGAAATTTTCAATTCTGTTTTATGAATAAAAATCCATATAATTGAGCAAAGCATGAAATATTTCTTGCACCTATCCAATTTTACATCATTAATTTTCTAAAAACAAAACTTAGTTGTGATTTTTGAATTTTCTTTAAAAAAAAAAAACTCAAATTTTCATCCCTTCTCTTTTGTTCTAAATTTCTTTTACTTAATTCTTTCTTAATTTTTTTTATCTCTCTATGCATACGATTGCCCTTCTAAACTACAATCAACTGAATAGCTTTTACATATTTTAGGTATAATCAGTCATTCACATGGGTATTAACAATGATTTCCTTCTTATTCTAATTATTAAATTATGTTCTGAGTCTGCATTAAAGGATCTTGGTTCAATTCATTTTTTTCTTGGTACTTTGGTTCACTCCACCTTATATTTTCTACCTATCACACAAGACAAATGTAATGACCCGCTTTCCATTAAATTCTTTAAATTCAAATGCACAGCGGAAGACTCAATTTTTAAAGAAAAACGGCATGGGTTCGTTTAAAAATCGGATAACCAAAAACCTGTTTACAACAACCCATATTCAGAGAAAGCGATAAATCGGGAATGCGCATTCCATCATATAATTTAAACTCCCAAACAAGATTTGAATCATAAAACATATGCAATTTTAGACAAATACCCTTTCGGGCTCAAAAAGACACAAGTTATGGAAGTTGGAAATAATTTACAAGCATTTCTAAGAATGCTAAACCAAAAAGTGTTCAACATTGTCCATTCATCGTCTCAGCAAGTCACACAACACCACCTCCTTTACCACGCCTCTTAGGACGGGGTTTACCTGAAAATTTGTAAGTGTAGCAACATTAGCATAAAAATGCTAGTGAGAGTAAAATGAATGCAAGTAATCCTATGAACTAAATTTCATACCAGAAATTGTGTCCAAAGGCCTAAAATGCTCATTACTACCCATATCTACTCTTCCAATTTCCATACAAACATATGATAGCAAAATATTACCTGTAATAGTCCTTCAATGCCATGTAATCGAAGTAAACACTTAAAGTAAAAGTAACAATCATTACTAAGTCTTACTACACAATTCTAAAGAATATATATAAATGTAATATTAACTATGTTTATTACCAAACAAGTTTCATCGTAACGTTCTATTGTATGGATCGTAATCAACATACCACGTATGGTTGTACCATATCACAAATCATTGTACCATGATACCGTATGGACCGAAGTCAACATACTTATCATGTATCGTATCACAAATAATCACACTATGATACGTATGGACCGAATCAACATACTATCATGTGCCGTATCACAAATCATAGTACCATGGTACCGTATGGATCCGAATCAACATACTACCATGTGCTGTATCATAAATTATCGCACTATGATACGTATGGACCGAATCAACATACTATATCATGTGCCGAATCAATTGTGATCAAGTCCCCCACAAATCATCGCACTATGATACGTATGGATCCGAATCAACATACTATCATGTGCCGAATCAATTGTGATCAAGTCCCCCACAAATCATCGAACTATGATACGTATGGATCGAATCAACATACTATCATATGCCGAATCAATTGTGATCAAGTTCTCTAATAAGTTAGATAATCTCCCAAGAATTCTACTAAGTTAATAAAATCTCGATTGGTAGGTTGGAAATGATGCTCGGGCCAAGGGCTTTCCAACGGAAGTAGAATCGAGACGATCTACCAAGAAATAAAGAAAACACAAATTTGGGTTTTGGGGTTTTGGTGCTCACGGCTCCAAGGAAAGAAAAGGAGAGAAAAATGAGCAATTTTTCCTTAGTGTTGATATTTAAGAGAAGGTGAATAGTGATTTTTTGATATTTAAGAATTTGGAAAATGACGCCTACGTCTCTCTTTTACTTTTACTTTAAAAACGAAACCCGAAGCTCTTAAATTAATCTAAATGTGATTAATAATTATTAACTGGCCCGTTAATAATTATTAATGTCACCGAAACGAATTTAAAGTATTAAAACAATTAAAAAGAATTTCAGACGAAAATAACTACTAAAATCGAAATCACTAAATTTAAACTAATCTTAAAAGCTTTAATTTAAAAAAAAAATTACCTCTAAAAGTAACGGGACGTTACAACAAATATGCTAAAGATATTTGTATCAAAATCTCAAATGCTTGAAGCAACCACTATCAGAACGCTTATGTCTACCAACTTAACTACTACCATAAAGGTTGAAGAGTTCGTTGTTCCAACTTCCTATAGAAGTTTTGTGACGACCCGACTATTTTAAAATTCATTTAAATATAAACACAACGGAAGTCTTTATATTTTTAAGAAAAAATGGCGTGGTTATGTTTGAAAGTTGGCAAGCCAAAAACCTGTTTACATCTTAATTTCTGAAATCTAAAAACACAAGGAACATTAAATTCCTATCCATGAGTTCAAAAGAGTTTTAAACATAAAAGCAAAGACGTAAAGCTCTTATGAGCTATATACAAATGTACAAATCCCAAAATGTATAAAATTCACAAAAACTAAGTCCATGGACTTTTACAACACCTAGTCCATCTTAAGGTCATCATCCATCGATCATACAGCACCAGCTTCTCTCCCACGACCTCTAGCAAGAGCATTACTTGAAAATGTTTGTAATATCATGAGCTAACAACAAAGCCTAGTGAGAATAGACTGAAAAAAAAGTAAAGATAGATCCCAAACCCGCATTCTGATTTGTGTCCAATTTCAAATTGCTTATGCTTTAATAAAACTTCTAAAGTTTAGAAGAATGATTCCAAATCATACATTTCCTTCGGGGTCATACTGTGACGACCCTACTCAATGTAAAATTAATAAATAAATAATAAAAGAACTCATTTAATTTTACAAACAAATCAGAGTTAAAACAATAAATGCGGAAGCCTTTTATTAATGACAAATAAAAGATAAAACAAAACATTTAAATGTGGCGCCAGTTCAAATAATTAAAATCCAAATAAAATGGATGAGTTTAAATAAAATAAATTAAAATATCCCAAATAGCAAAAGAAATGACTAATATAAAAAGTCAAAGGAGAAGATAAAACAAATAAATCCTAAGGCCTCCATGTAGCACCATCCTCGTCATGCGCCTCGAGCTCCAAAATTATTATCGTTACCTGCAAAATTTAAATTTGCAGGGCATTCGAATACCGTGAGTTTTTAGCTCATTAGATTAATTTCAACTTATATAAGTAAGCTAAATTGAAATCACATCAAATATAATAACTAATGCATACTAGTCCAAATCCCCCATTTCTCATTTATAAAGATAGGTACTTAGCCTATTTATTTAGTAGGTACTTAGCCTACAACATTTCCTTTAGTCTTTGTTTTAATTAAATTTGCATATATGTATCATAGTGGGGTATAGGGCCACTCATGATACGTACCATACTATGCGCTTGAAAATATGATCATAGTGGGGTATAGGGCTGTTAGGAATGGTGTCCTAGAACTTGTAATTATTTAATAATAATAATTTATTTAGAATAAATTAAATAAATAAACATAAGTTCTTTATATTATCTAGATTGATTCAATTGACGATATTAGGAATATATGGAAATATACTAATATCAAACATTCAAATAGTAAACCCTAAGTTACTCTTATGAAATCACGACTTAGTATGTGAGTCATACGAGAGGATTAAAGTCGAGATGAGTAACTTAAAAGTGTCTACAGTAAATGGATAACGTTTGGGAACCTTATCCTGGTAACACTGTTGATAGCTTCGCATTTTGTTTATAGACAAATGATCGAATCCTGATCATTCATGTGGGAGACATGAAATGGAAGTATCATATACAATATTGATTGTATAAGACAGGACCACGATGTTCGATCAAATTTCTCCTTAGTACCATTTACGAGAAACGATCGAATATCAAACTAAGTTTATCAACCATGATAGATCTCAATCCTGAGTGAAATGCGGACTCCTATTTGTGGAGTTATGTTCTTTGATTCACATAGTTGAGAGCGATCTGTAAGAACGCTCAATACACTCCTGTTTTGGGAACATGACTAGATAAGTAGCTGGGAACTCATTTTCACAAGATGGAATTCATAACTTTCCTATAAATTAACGGTATCAGTGCGATACCTAAACATTTTAGGAACTTTAGGAAACTCCCTTGATGTACTGATTCGAGACATGAACAAGTGGCGCCACGACTTCTTATTGATCACGAAGTATATTATCTCTAGTTCGACTAAAGATAATGTTCATTGGAGAATCAGCGGGAACACAAGGATAAAGCGGTAATTACAGGGGCAAAACGGTAAATTTATCCTCCTGTAATTATGAGGGTTCCACGTGAAGGATTATATCACAGATATAAATAATGATAAACTAAATGGACATAACTCATCTATAGTGAGGGGAGTTCAGCTATGAATCTATAGTGGAATTATTCATAGTTAGATAATAAGTAATTAACTGATTATGAGTTAATCAATTAATTGACTAATTATTAAGCCCATGATCTATAGGTCCATCGGGTCCCTATGCTAGCCCAAATATCGTAGTCGCGAAATCAAGTAGAAGAAATAGAAATTTTTAAGTAAAGTGAATTACTTAAAATAGACAATATTAATTGTTTAAATATTGAGTATATTTAAACGGTAATTAATATGAACATTATTAATTGTTTAAATAATGAGTTTATTTAAACATGAAATTAATAATGAAATATTATTAATTAGATATTATTAATTATTTAAATATTGAGTATATTTAAATGGTAATTAATAATTTGAAATTAATTAACAATTATTAATTGTTTAAATAATAAATTTTATTTGAACAGAATTAATAATTAATAATTAATTAATTAATAATAAAATGTTATCAATAAAATTATTAATTAAATAATGAGTTTATTTAATGGAAATTAATAATTAAATATAATTTGATAATATTTAGTCGGGAGAAAATATTAATATTATTAATTGTTTAAATAAAATATTTTATTTAAATGGTAATTAATAAATAAATTAATTAAGTTGGACTTATTAATTTTAGAGAGAGTTTTAAGCCCAATTGGATTAATGAACCCAATTGAAATTGGCCCAAAATAATTAATTAAATAAATTTGATTTATTAATTATTTATTATTAATTTTGGCCTTCATAGATAATTTGTAGGAGATAATTATTTGAATTATATCCTATAATAATTATATAGATTTATTTACCCAAGATAAATAAAATAAAGAAAAGAAAATAATCTCCTATTTATCTATGGCATTTTCGAAATTGCAAGATAAAGGAAAGAGATAATCTTTTTTATTTTTGTATTTATCTCTATAGATTAATCCTAATGTGATTAGGATTCCTATTTTCCTATAAATAGGAGGCTTGGGTCATTCATAAATCAGACAATTAAAATTCCTTAGAAATTTGGAATTCTCTCTTCCTCCTCTCCCCCCTTGAGTGCCGATTTTCCCTATTCAAAATTGGGAAGAAAATATTTTTCTTCTTCCCAATTTCTTCTATAGTTCGATCCCACAATCGTTTTTCGTTTGATCGATCGGGATATAGCGTAGAAGATCCGGTGTTGCTGAGGATTTGATGCTGTAAAGAAACCTCCAACCGATTCTCCATTTATTACTCAATGTAAGTTTTGATTTTAATTTTCGAAATTTAAAGCATGAATCTACATGTTTTTTCACAAATTGCATGATATTAATAGATCCATAATTAAATGTTAATTAGTTTACTAAATCAAATTCCGCTAGTTTAGTAAATCATCCCTTCAAGGGCCACTCATGATATGTGCCATAGTATACGCTCTACAAATTTAATATTTATTATGCATAGGTTCAACCCAAGTTGTAAAACCTAAAGGCTCTATTTATCACTTATCGACTAATCAAACATAAATAATAATTAAATAAAAATTGAAAATCATAATAATCACATAATAATTCCTAGAAACTAATAAATCATCTCCCAAGTCATACCATTAATCATAGACAAAACAAACAATCAAAGAAAATTTCAATTAACACTTTAAGTAGGAATTAACCTACCTTATTCTCAAATCGAGCAAGCAATCAAACTCCAAACGATGCCAAATAAAATCCTGGAGGTGCCCAAAACTTGTATTGACATTAATTTAAAGTCAATTTTATGAAAACCGGAAGAACGGGACGAAAACCGGCTCGAATTGACTAAAAACAACCCCTGAACCGGTCTGGACCGGTCATCCCCTACCTCTCGCAGCGCTGCTTGCAGCGCTGTGAACAAATTTTTTTTTTCTTTTTCATTTAATAAAATTAACGCAGCAGCTTAACTTCTGAAGAAAAACGTCCTACGCTCGTCTCGAAACACACAAAGAGATCCTAACGAGAAACGACTCAAACTCGAGCAAAACCACTAGGATCCGCCCAGATTCCGGCGAGAAGAAAACAGTCTGGCGAGGGTCCTTTCTCAGACAAAAACCAACGAAAAAAAATACGTCCATTTAGATTGAATTTTAATCGGTATAACAACGAAACTGAAATAGATCGAAACTTACGTAAAATATCAATGAAAGAGGAGTAAACGGATATCAAATCTCTTGATTCTTCCAGCGAGTTATGGAGCCCGAATCTGACATCCAAAGGCAGCCCAAAGGTAGGAGGTTAGAACGGAATTAAAGGAAAAGAAACGACGAATCAAATTGAATCGAAACTTACCTCGAGAAACAAGACGGAGAACTTTGGTTGAGACGTGCGGCTGGCGAGGGAATACGTGAGAGGAAAAGAATAGTAACCTAGGGTTTTGTGTCAAATATTGGCTGGAAAAAAAATTACGATAATGCCCCTGAAATAAATATAAGAATTAGGGACGTAAACGGTATTCAGGTCATAACTTTTTACTCGGAACTCGGAACTGAGCGTAGTCAATGGCGTTGGACTTGTATCGACGCGACGATTAATAATAACCCAAAATAATATTATTTAGGTCGAAATTGAAGAAAAGACCAAAATACCCTTACCTAAAACTCGGGTTGTTACACATACATTGATGGTTCATACTAAATATACAATTTACCCTTCTTTTATGTTTAATCAAATAAGGTTAATCTCGTTCGGACTTAACATGCCCAACAATCACATTTTAAGATAATTGTGATAATGTTAACACATGAAGTCTAATTATTAATCATACACTCGTAAAGTGAGTATAAAGAATACACCATCTTTATATCAATATAACATTCAAATTGCTTATAATGAACGGTATTGAAGTCCCGCAGTCCATCAATACTCCATTATCTCGCTCATCAAGTCTATAGGGCTCTCGACCCTTACAACACTGGTATCTTCCCACCTCTAGTGAATAATGTCAGGTAACGAAGTCCCGCAGTCCATACATTACCTCATTATCTCACTCATCAAATACAAGGTTCAATGCACCCCTGTATCCTCGTATATGTATCACGGTAATTATGGATAATACCAGATAATGTGGACTCGCATAGTTCTATCATTATCTCATTATCCATCCTCCGATCATGCAAAGTCTCGCAGTCCTTTAGCATTCCTCATGTACATATACGGAAATATAAAACGAATAATACCAGGCAGTGCTAAGTCCCGCAGTCCTTAGCATGCCTCATTATTCCTTCCAATTCGATTATGCAAAATGATATGGTATGATATGAATAGGCTTTCAAGTACGAATAAATAAATGTAAACTTTCGAGGTAAACTAAAGAACGTAAAAGGTAATTGAATCAAATATTTCACTCTTAAATATAAAGAGAAGATAGCAACTTCTGATAATGAAAAACAATAAGTAAATCGAATCAACGGTTTTCAGAAACTTACTTACTAACTTTATCTTTAAGTCTCTAATTCAAGAGAATTCTAATTCTCCCAATTAGTACTTGAAGTTTCCAAATCAAGTTTCTTATTAAGTTCTTTAAACTTGAAACCTTCAACTTCCGAATAGTCATCCTTAGGCATCGAAACTAACCTAAACTTATAAATTCTGAGAGTTAAATGTTTCCTTTGAAACACTTATGAAATCTCTTAACTCAAGATCAAAGCTAACTCCCAAATCTAAAAAGTTAGCTCATTTTCTTATATCCTTTTTGATTCAAACCTAAAGATCGACTTTCGATCCTACAAATCATCCTAGTTATTCGGCTACTAAAGTTACTTTAAATCCTATTTATTCTCACCTTGGTAAAAGAAGATTTTGCTCCCAAATCCGATAGAGCAATCAAGCAAAGTTCAAAACCACCTACAATTAGAATTATATCTAACAATCAATAAATTGCCAAATAACGATCAAATAACATCTATGCGCACAAAACAACGAAAAAGCCTTTAATTCTCACAAAGAGGCTCTTGCCCCCCCCCCAATAAAATGGGTCTCGGGTTGGTTTTCCGGATTTTAGGTAATTTAGAGGTATTTTGGATTGATTTCAAGAACTTTGAAAGTTCCGATTTTCAATGGGTAATGATAAATCGGGTTTTTGGGCAATATGTAATTTCCCGAATTGAATTACAATAACAATATAATCAATAATAAATAACCCATATTCAAACCTCGAAAGGTAAATTTCAAACGGGAAGGGTTTCGACTGAAACTCGGTTTTAGGGTTATGGGATTGTTTTCAAAAACACTTAAAACAACTCCCGTACTTAAAAACATAGAGTTCCCGGGCGAGAAATCGAAGAATCAAAGAGAAAACTCCATTAAAACACTATTTGGAGCTTAGGGTTTCAAGTTTAACCTACCGAGAAGTCCGTAGATCACGGGTGGAAGGAACAATGGTTGGGTGGAAATGAATCCTAGACTCGATGGCTTTCCAATTCAACCAAAATCGAGTCGATTAGTCGAGAATCGAACAAAACCCAAAAAATTTTCTTCCCCCTTTGATACCCACGGCCTTGAGAGAGAATTGGATGAGCAAATGGTCAAATTTTTGGTCAATGGCAATTTAAAGAAGAATATGAATAGTGAATTGATATTTTAGGAATTTTAGAAATGACGGTTGCGTCCTTTAATGACTTTTGACTTATAAATCGAAACCCGAAGTTCTTAAACTATCCCAATGGTGATTAATAATTATTAATTGGCCCGTTAATAATTATTAATACCACCATAACTAATTTAAACTAATAAAGCAATTATAAGGACTTAATCCAAAATAAACTACTAAATTCTAATTACCGATTCTAAAATAAACTTTAATTACTTAAATTAAAATAAAATAAAATAAAAAAATTTAACACAAAATAACGGGACGTTACAGTCAACCCTCCTAAAAGGGCTTTTCGTCCCCGAAAAGTAATCTTACTAAGTGAAAAGGTGAGGATACTTTGCCCGCATATCATCCTCACGCTCCCACGTAGCTTCTTCTGACACTTGGTTCCTCCAAAGGACTTTAACCAAGCGAATAGTCTTGTTTCTCAACACCTTCTGTTCGAATGCTTGAATCTCAACCGGTGTCTCCTCATAAGACATACTAGCATTCAAAACTATCGGTTCATGATAAATCACATGAGAAGGATCCGCCATGTACTTTTGAAGCATCGATACATGGAATACATTATGAACTGCCGATAAAGAAGGGGGGTAAGGCTAATCGGTAAGCTACTGCTCCTACCCGATCAAGTACCTTGAAAGGGCCAATGAACCTAGGGCTCAGCTTACCCTTCTTCCTGAATCTCATAACACCCTTCATAGGTGCTACCTTCAAAAACACGTGGTCCCCAACTGAAAACTCAAGTGGACTACGTTGTTTATCTGCATAACTCTTCTATCGACTCTGGGCAACCCTCATCCTCTCTCTAATCAAGTCAATCGACTGACTAGTCAATTGTAACAACTCGGGTCCCAAAAGCCTTCTCTCCCCAACCTCATCCCGTGAGCCGGAGAACGACACTTTCTACCATAAAGTGCCTCAAATGGTGTCATCTCAATAGTAGCCTGATAATTGTTATTATAAGCAAACTCTACCAAGTACAATTGAGAATCCCAACTACCTCCGAAATCAAGAACGCAAGCCCTCAACATATCCTCCAGAATCTGGTTAACTCTCTCAATCTGACCATCTGTCTGGGGGTGAAAGACTGTGCTAAAATCCAAGCCAGTACCCATGGCTGAATGTAAACTCTGCCAAAACTTTGAGACAAAACGAGTGTCCCGATCTGATACGATCCTCACAGGCACACCATGTAATCTAACAATCTCTCGTAAATACAATTGTGTCCAAGTCTCAACTGGGTAGGTGATCCTCGCAGGTAAAAAGTGTGCGGTCTTCGTCAAACGGTCTACAATCACCCAAATTGTATCGTAACCCTTTGATGTCCTAGGCAATTCGCTGATAAAGTCCATGGAAATCTTCTCCCATTTCCATTCTGGCACACTCAGAGAGTTAAGAAAATCCGATGGACTCTTCCTCAATGCCTTGACTTGCTGACAAGTCAAGCATCTACTAACAAAGTCTGCAATCTCAAACTTCATCCCAGGCCACCAATAGTGCTCTCTCAGGTTCCTGTACATCTTCGTACTACCTGGATGAATAGAAAAGATAGAACTGTGAGCCTCCTCCAACAGTTCCCTTCTAAAAGTCGACCCTAAAGGCACACATAGCCTCTTACGATACATCAGAGCACTATCTGTAGAGAAGGTAAAATGGCTAGGAATATCTGACTCAGCCTCTCTAAAACCGGCCTGCAATGAGTCTCTCCCCTCTGTGCATCAATCATTCTCTGCCTCAAAGTAGGTCCCACTGTTAAACTAGCCAGACTCACAGTGACCCGGCAGTCAGAAATGCTATCTCAGCTTGTTCCATATCTCACCCAATCTCAAAGGTATGGCCGATAAAGCTGATGAATGAGAAGACTTCCTACTGAGCGCGTCAGCCACTACATTGGCTTTCCCTGGATGATACTGGATGTCACTGTCATAATCCTTAACGAGCTTTAACCATCTCCGCTGTCTCATATTCAATTCCTTCTGAGTGAAGAAATACTTGAGACTCTTATGGTCAGTAAATATCAGGATCTTCTCACCATATAAATAATGTCTCCATATTTTCAAAGCATGAACAACAGCCGCCAACTCTAAATCGTGAGTCGGATATTTCTTCTCATGCTCTTTCAGCTGACGGGAATCATAAGCTACAACTTTCTCGTGTTGCATCAACACACATCCTAAACCTCTATGGGAAGCATCTGTATACACAGTCAAACCACCAGTTCTATCAGGTGACACTAGAATAGGTGCTGTTACAAGCCTCCTCTTGAGCTCCTCAAAGCTCCTTTCACAATCCTTAGACCATACAAAATCAACCCCTTTCCGGGTCAAACGTGTTAAGGCTGAAGAAATTTTGGAGAAATCTTGCACAAACCGTCCATAATAGCCTGCAAGTCCCAGAAAAAACTGCGAATATCAGCCAGACTAGTCGGCCTAGGCCAGTTAGTAAGTGCCTCAATCTTAGAGGGATCAACAGATACTCCTCTACTCGATACTACATGCCCTAAAAATGCCACTTCTCTCAGCCAAAACTCACACTTGGAGAACTTGGCATACAATCTCTGATCTCGTAGTACCGTTAGAACTTCTCGAAGGTGCATAGCATGCAACTCCTCTATCTTGGAATAAACCAAGATATCATTAATGAATACAATCACAAAAGAATCAATGAACCTTCTGAACACCATATGCATAAGGTCCATAAATGTTGCAGGCGCGTTGGTCAAGCCAAAAGACATACTACAAACTCTTAATGTCCATAACTCGCCCTGAAAGCAGTCTTGGGAATATCCTCATCCCGAATCCTCAATTGATGATAGCCAGATCTCAAATCTATCTTCGAAAAGATAGTGGCTCCCCTCAACTGATCAAACAAGTCTTCTATCCTGGGCAAAGGATACTTGTTTTTCACCGTAACACGGTTCAACTCTCTATAATCGATGCATAATCACATAGAGCCATCTTTCTTCTTCACAAACAACACCGGAGCTCCCCACAGTGAAACACTTGGGCGTATAAACCCCATGTCTAAAAGTCCCTGTAACTTGGCTCTGGAGTTCTTTCAACTCAGTCGGTGCCATACGAAAAGGTGCTTTGGACAATGGAGCTATCCCAGGAGCAACCTCAATCTGAAAATCTAATTGTCTCACCGGTGGCAAACCGGGTAACTCATTGGGGAAAACATCAACGAAATCCCTCACTACTGGCACAGAACTCAAGCTAGTCTCCAGTACAGAAGTATCGACAACTTTAGGTATATAGCCCAAGGCTCCATCACTTAGAAGCGTTCTAGCTTCTAACATAGATATCAAGGTGGGTGCTACTCGTCTACTAGACCCACGAAAACATAAGTTAGTCCCACATGGACTCATAAAATCAATAACTCTCTCAATACAATCAATGGTGGCATGATTAGCTGATAGCCAATCCATACCCAAAATCACATCAAAATCAGACATGGGCATGATAATCAAGGTAGCATGCAAGCAACAACCCATAAAACACAAATCATCAGTGCTAATCATACTATCAGCAATAACAAACTTCCCCATCGGGGTCGAAACACGCGTCTCGAAACCTAACGGTGCAGACTTAAGTGCAGCCGACTCAACAAACTCAGAAGAAATAAAAGAGTGGCTAGCCCCAGAATCAAATAAAACAAATGCCGAATGGCCCAAAACTGTCAAAGTACCAGTCACTACAGTACCTGCAGCCTCGGCCTCCTCTCTGGCGGTAAATACACGAGCCTGATGCTGAACAGGTGGAGGAGGTATCGGACGTGGTGGTGGTGGAGGTAAGATCTTTGGCGGTGGAAGAATATGTGGAAGTCTATACTGCTGAGCCTGTCCACCCTGACCTCTACCCTTGTACTATCCTCTGCCCCGGTCCTGACCTCTGCCCCTAACTGGAGGAGCATACAAAGCTGCTGGTGCCGGCTGTGGTCTCTGCTGAACACCCTGACCCTGGTAACCATACTTCTGTGGTTGTGCCTGATAAGCCCTACAATAATAAGATCGATATCTATCCTGACCACAAACATAGCATCTCAAGGTGCACCTCCCAGAATGATATCTGGCACAGTCATGGCAGTATCGACGAACTTGTCCCTGTACTCTCGGCTGTCCAAACTGGACTCCACCCCGAGCCTGATGTTGCTGCTGCTGTCTCTACTGAGATGGTAATCCTCGACCCGAATGGTCGTCCTCTACCTTCTTCTTCTAAGAGGAAATCTATCCTGTAGCAGCTAGTTTGCCCTTCTCCTCCTCAGATGCCAAATCCAAAGAAAGTGCAAACTCCAAAGCCTCCTCATAGGTAGTAGGACGCAAGGTGCGTAGATGACCCCTAATCTCGGCTCTCAATCCCACCATAAACCTCTTTTTCTTGCTCTGAGGATCAGTAATGTGTCCAGTAGCAAACCTAGATAGTCGATCAAACTCTCACTCATACTGTCACTGATCTATCCCCCTGATTTAGTGTCAAAAACTCCACCTCTAACCGGTCTTGTAAATCAGTTGAGTAATACTTCTCATAAAACTTCTCTCAAAATACCTCCCAAGTAACCTTCATAGTGAGAGAAAGAGATCTGAAAAGGCCCCTCCACCAATAAAGAGAATACGTTCCACAGTGGACCTTCAGCCGGTCCGAACACTCAATAAACTCGAAGACTCTCTCAACCCTATCAACCCGAAGAACATGTAGATTCATGCTAGACAGTCGATCAAACTCTCACTCATACTGTCACGGATCTATTAACATCATGCAAATTGTGATATAAACACGAAGAACATGTAGATTCATTCTTTATTTTCGAAAGTTAAAATCAATTATACTTACATTGAGTAGTTAATGGAGAATCGGTTGGAGGTTTCTTTATAGCATCAAATCCTCAGCAACACCGGATCTTCTATGCTATATCCCGATCGATCAAACGAAACCCGATTATGGGATCGAACTTAAGAAGAAATTGGGAAGAAGAAAAAAAATATTTTTCTTCCCAATGGCCTATGAAAATCGGCAATAGGGGAGGACAGGAGGAAGAGAGAATTCCGAATTTCTAAGGAATTGAATTGTGTGATTTATGAATGACCCAACCCTCCTATTTATAGAAAAATAGGAATCCTAATCCCATTAGGATTAATCTATAGAGATAAATACAAAAAGAAAAAAGATTATCTCTTTCCTTTATCTTGCAATTTCGAAAATGCCATAGATAAATAGGAGACTATTTTATTTTCTTTATTTTTATTTATCTTGGGTAAATAAATCTATGTAATTATTTTAGGATATAATTCAAACAATTATCTCTTCCTAAAATACATGTCATGGCCGAAAATTGGCTTAATAATTAATAATTAATTCTAATTTATTTAATTAATTATTTTGGGCCAATTTCAATTGGGTTCACTAATCCAATTGGGCTTGAAATTCTCTCTTAAATTAATAAGTCCAACTTAATTAATTTATTTATTAATTACCATTTAAATAAATATTTTATTTAAATAATTAATAATATTAATATTTTCTCCCGACTAAATATTATCAAATTATATTTAATTATTAATTTCCATTTAAATAATTTTCATTATTTAAATAATTAATAATAAATATTTTAATTATTAATTTCCATTAAATAAACTCATTATTTGATTAATAATTTTATTGATAACATTTTATTATTATTAATTAATTAATTTTAATTATTAATTTCCGTTTAAATAAAATTAATTATTTAAACAATTAATAATTGTTAATTAATTTCAAATTATTAATTACCATTTAAATATACTTAATATTTAAATAATTAATAATATTTCATTATTAATTTCCTGTTTAAATAAACTCATTATTTAAACAATTAATAATATTTATATTAATTACCGTTTAAATATACTCAATATTTAAACAATTAATATTGCCTATTTTAAGTAATTCACTTTACTTAAAATTTCCATTTCTTCTACTTGATTTCGCGACTACGATATTTGGGCTAGCATAGGGACCCGATGGACCTATAGATCATGGGCTTAATAATTAGTCAATTAAGTGATTAACACATAATCAGTTAATTACTTATTATCTAACTATGAATAATTCCACTATAGATTCATAGCTGAACTCCCCTCACTATAGATGAGTTATTGTCCATTTAGTTTATCTTTATTTATATCTGTGATATTATCCTTCACATGGAACCCTCATAATTACAGGCGGATAAATTTACCGTTTTACCCCTGTAATTACCGCTTTATCCTTGTGTTCCCGCTGATTCTCCAATGAACTTTATCTTTAGTCGAACTAGAGATGAGATACTTCTGTGATCAATAGAAGTCGTGACGTCACTTGTTCATGTCTCGAATCAAGACATCAAGGAGTTTCCTAAAGTTCCTAAAATGTTTAGGTATCGCACCGATACCGGTTAATTTATAGGAAAGTTATGAATTCCATCTCGTGAAAATGAGTTGCCAGGCTACTTATCTAGTCATGTTCCCAAAACAGAGTGTATTGAGCGTTCTTACGGATCGCTCTCAACTATGTGAATCAAAGAACATAACTCGACAAATAGGAGTCCGCATTTCACTCAGGATTGAGATCTATCACGGTCGATAAACTTAGTTTGATATTCGATTATTTCTCGTAAACGGTACTAATGAGAAATTTGATCGAACATCGTGGTCCTGTCTTATACAATCAACATTGCATATGATACTTCCATTTCATGTCTCCCACATGAATGATCAGGATTAGATCATTTGTCTATAAACAAAATGTGAAGCTATCAACAGTGTTACCAGGATAAGGTTCCCAAACGTTATCCATTTACTGTAGACACTTTTAAGTTACTCATCTCGACTTTAATCCTCTCGTATGACTCACATACTAAGTCGTGATTTCATAAGAGTGACTTAGGGTTTTACTATTTGAATGTTTGATATTTATATATTTCCATATATTCCTAATATCGTCAATTGAATCAGTCTAGATAATTTTAAAGAACTTATGTTTATTTATTTAATTTATTCGAAATAAATTATTATAATTAAATAATTACAAGCTCTAGGACACCATTCCTAACAATCTCCCACTTGTCCTAGATCTTTAGAGATTTGACTTGTAATTCCAGTCAAACTGGATGACTATCAACTATTTAGCCATGGTAGTCATTTTAATACTTTATCAGTAACGTTTTCATCTGTTTAGTATGTATTTCTTTTGTCTGATGTTAGTTTCATTAAGTGTAATAGATTTCATATTTTATCGCCATAAAATAAACTCTATTAACTATTAATTTGAAACCATCATGCTCATACACCTTTCATTTATTAACGACTTAGCAATCACGCGAATTTAGAGTTTAGTTAGTAAAAGCTCATTTTACTTATACTTAACTCATTTCATGTTTAATTCGCAAAGGTCTTTTGTCGAATTCTTACATGGAAGTAAATTCATGTTCGAATTTGAGCCCGTGCAACTCATAAAATCTCTCATTTTATCTATGTGCACTAACATACTATTTGTAAATTTTATTTTAGTCACGTTTGTTCTAGGATTCTCAAAATTCTTAAGCTCCCACTACAAATTAATTCTCCATTACTTTCATTTGTTTAATGATTACAATTTTATACTTGTTATGTAACGACCCGCTTTCCGTTAAATTCTTTAAATTCAAATGCACAGTGGAAGACTCAATTTTTAAAGAAAAACGGCATGGGTTCGTTTAAAAATCGAATAACCAAAACCTGTTCACAACCCAAATTTCCAGAGAAAGCTATAAATCGAGAATGCGCATTCCAAAAGAGAGTTTAATCATAAAACATCGAAATACTTTATACAAACACCCTTCGTGGGCTCAAAAGACACAAGTATGTAAAAAGTATATGATTTACAAGCATTTTTACAAATGCTTAACCAAAAGAGTTTTAACATTGTCCTTACACCATCTCGTCAAGTCACGTGACTCCACTTCCTCTACCACGCTTCTTGGGACGGGGTTTACCTGAAAATATTGTAGTGTAGCACCATTAGCAAACAATGCTAGTGAGAGTAAAATGAAAGCAAGTAATCCTATGAACTAAATTTCATACCAGAAATCGTGTCCAAAGGCCTAAATGCTCATTACTACCCATATCCACACTTCCAATATCCATACAAACAAACGAAAATAACATTCTACCCGTACTCGTCATTCGATACAATAAGATAGAAACAAAGACTAAAAGTAAAGTACAATCATTACTAAGTCTTACCACACAATTCTAAGGAATATGTAAATGTAACATTGTCTATCTTATTACCAAACAAGTTTCATCGTAACGTGCTATTGTATGGATCGAAATCAACATACCACGTGCACGTCGTACCATATTACCATCATCGCACCATGATTACATATGGATCAAAATCAACATACTACCATGTGCCGTATCACAAATTATAGTACCATGGTTACATATGGATCAAAATCACATACTACCATGTACTATTTCACAAACCCTCGCACCATGATTACATATGGATCAAAATCAACATACTATCATGTGCCATAGTGCCATCATCGTAACGTGCTCGTATGGATCCGAATCAACATACCACGTACGGTCGTACCATATTACCATCATCGCACCATGATACGTATGGATCAAAATCACATACTACCATGTACTATTCCACAAATCATCTCACCATGATTACATATGGATCAAAATCTCATACTACCATGTGTGAATCAATGTGCCCTAGGTCTCTAATAAGTTAACTAAACTCCAAAGAATTCTACTAAGTTAAAAAGAAACCTAACTAACTAGATTACACGAGTTATCGCTCAAGTGCATCTTCTAAATACTTTAACTTCCAAAATCCATCAAAGTAACTTTCCTTCTCACTTTCATCTAACATCTCCAAATTACATTACCATACTTCCAAACCACTCCGATGTTCCCTATTCATCGAACTATCAATAAATCCAAACTTTCTCCACACACACTTCCAAATTAAAGTCTCCAACCAAAACTTAATCCTAAGAAGTTATCACCCTCTTTACATCGATAAACAATTACATAGCGAAACTAAATTCATAAAACCACTAACTTTCACATTAAACTAACCTTAGCTTGAAGACAAGCTCCGAATAATCTGAGGTTGTAAATTCACGATCAATTCACAATCCTACAAACGAATTATTCCTAAATTACATTAATTAACCGAAAAGCAATCAAACAACATCTAAACACATAAAACCACGAAAATCCCGGATTCTACCCTTATGGAGCTCTCGGCCAAGCTAGGGAAAAAGGGGTTCGGGTTTGGTTTTCCGGCTTTTATGCATTTTAGAGGTGTTTTGGGTTGGTTTCGAATACTTTGGAGGTTTGCATAATCAATGGGTAACCGAAAATTAGGGTTTTTCATATTAATCAATTTTCAAAAAATTAACTAAAAAGCAAAAACACAAAGAACCTGTAACGACCCGAACCCGTTAAATTCTTTAAATTCAAAAGCACAGCGGAAGACTCAACTTTTAAAGAAAAACGGTGTGGTTTCGTTTAAAAATCGAATAACCAAAACTTGTTTTACAACCCAAATTCCAGAAAAAAGCGATAAATCGGGAATGCGCATTCCAAAAGATATTTAAATCATAAAACATAGACATATTTTACACAAATACCCTTTCGGGCTCAAAAAGACATAAGTATGTAAAGATGGAATAATTTACAAGCATTCAATGAATGCTAAACCAAAATGAGTTCTTAATATTGTCCATACACCATCTCGACTTGTCACGCGGCTCCACCTCCTCTACCACGCTTCTTAGCTCGAGGTTTACCTGAAAATTTGTAAGTGTAGCACCATTAGCATAACATGCTAGTGAGAGTAAAACGAAAGCAAGTAATCCTATGAACAAAATCTCATAACCGAAATCGTGTCCAAAGGCCTATAATGCTCAATACTACCCGCATCCACACTTCCAATTTCCATACAATCATTCAATAGTCATATATTACCCGTATTCATCATTCATTACCATGAGATAGATATAAAGACTTAAAGTAAAGTAACATTCACTAC
Source organism: Gynostemma pentaphyllum (assembly GCA_028015215.1). Lineage (NCBI taxonomy): Eukaryota > Viridiplantae > Streptophyta > Magnoliopsida > Cucurbitales > Cucurbitaceae > Gynostemma > Gynostemma pentaphyllum. The sequence goes on from CM051346.1 coordinate 27,136,844, forward strand.
TAAGTCTTACTACACAATTCTAAAGAATATGTAAAGTAACATTAACTATCTTTATTACCAAACACGTTTCATCGTATCGTGCTATTGTATGGATCGAATCAACATACCACGTACGGTCGTACCATATCTCAAATCATCGTGACTCTCATCACATCGGATATCAGGAATTTCACCATATAGGTATCAGGAATTTCAACATATAGATATCAGGAATTTCACCATATAAGTATCAGGAATTTCACCATATAGATATCAGGAATTTCACCATATAGGTATCAGGAATTTCACCATATAGGTATCAGGAATTTCACCATATAGGTATCAGGAATTTCACCATATAGGTATCAGGAATTTCACCATATAGGTATCAGGAATTTCACCATATAGGTATCAGGAATTTCACCATATAGGTATCAGGAATTTCACCATATAGGTATCTGGAATTTCACCATATAGATATCAGGAATTTCACCATATAGATATCAGGAATTTCACCATATAACAAATCATCGCATCATGATAACGTATGGAGCGAATCAACATACTATCATGTGCCGTATCACATATCATCGCATCATGATAACGTATGGAGCGAATCAACATACTATCATGTGCTGTATCACATAACCTCGCATCATGATACCGTATGGAGCGTATCACATACTATCATGTGCCATATGGAAGTCATCAAACTCCCTAGTAAGTTAGATAAAGTTCCACTAAACTACTAAAGAACATAAACCGCTTGAATTACATGAGTCAATACTCAAGTGTAATTTCTAAGCCACTTTGACTCCCGAATCACTTAAAGTTGACTATCATCTAAAGTCTCCAAAATCATCTTATAAGACTTCCAAACCACTCAAAGTAACTTAACTTCCACTTTCAACTAACATCTCCAAGTCACTTTACAATACTTCCAAATCACTCCGATGTTTCCTTTTCACCGAACTAACCATAATTCCAAAACCTCTCCACTCACTTCCGAATTAAAGTCTCTAACCAAAACTTAATTCTAAGAAGCTAAATCCCTCTTAACCTCGATAAACAATAACCTAACGAAACTCAATTCATAAAGCCACTAACTTTCGCTTTAAACTCACCTTAGCCAAATAACTCCAAATCTCCACTTTCCACGAAACAACAACCGAGCAATCGCACCTACAATTCACCAATTGCACAACATATTACAACTCATAACTAATATGCGAACAAGTGTGCAATTTCGGGTGAATAGTGATTTCGGATGAATAGTGTTTTCGGGTGAATAGTGTTTTTTGAAAATCCGGGCTCAAAATTGTCAATTTCCATGATAGAAATTCATGATTTCAACTTCAAAACTCATTTATAATCAAAAACGAACAAAACCATATAAAAAGTTTTGAAAACTTACTTTTTGGGACTTCCCTTAGAGAACGGGAAACTTCAAAAAGATAGGTTGGATAGGTAGCCCTCGTCCCTACCAATCCAACGCAACCGAAATCAAGCCGATCCATCGAGAAACGAATGAGAAGCGAAGAAAAGAAATTTTACATCCATTGTAACGTCCCGTTATTTTGAAGTGAATTTTATTTATTTATTTTATTTATTTATTTATTTAATGTTATTTATTTATTTATTTATTTCAATTTAAGTATTTAGTTTAATTATTATTTTGTAATTTCGATTTTAGTAGTTAATTTCGACCAAAATTCGTTTTAATCGCTTTTAATGCTCTAAATTGCTTTCGGTGACATTAATAATTATTAATAGGCCAATTAATAATTATTAATCACCTTTAGATTTATTTAAGAACATCGGGTTTCGATTCATAAGTCAAAAGTCATAAAAGGACGTAACCGTCATTTCCAAATTTCTTAAAAATATCCAAATACTATTCATTTGTCTTTAAAAATGCATTTTTGACCAAAATTGACCAAACTTGTCATTTTTTTTCCTTGCCATTGCCGTGAGCTTCTCATCCATGGATGAGAAGAAAATCTTCTTGGCTTTTCTTCGTTTCTCGGCGGATCGTCGTGTTTTCGGTTGCGTTGGATTGGTAGGGACGAGGGCTACCTATCCAACCTAGCTTTTCAAAGTTTCCCGTTCTCTAAGGGAAGTCCCAAAAAGTAAGTTTTCAAAACTTTTTAGGTGGTTTTGTTCGTTTTTGATTATAAATGAGATTTGAAGTTGAAATCATGAATTTCTATCATGAAAAATGATGATTTTGAGCCCGGATTTTCGAAAAACACTATTCACCCGAAAACACTATTCACCCGAGACACTATTCATCCGAAATCACTATTCACCCGAAATTGCACATTTGTTCGCATATTAGTTATGAATTGTAATATGTTGTACAATCGGTGAATTGTAGGTGCAATTGCTCGGTGGTTGTTTTGTGGAAATTGGAGATTTGGAATTATTTGGCTAAGGTGAGAATGATTAGTATGTAAAGTAACTATAGAAAGCAAATGAGTGTATTGGTTTGAAGAGTTTGAAACTAAGATTAGAATCCGAACCTAAGATTAGAGGGTTATGAGTTAGTGCCCTTAGGATTAGAAGTTAATCCTTCAAGGGAGAACTTAGAAGTTCTCGAGAAAGACTTGAATCTTAGAAGATTCTAAGTTAGATTCGATACGAAACTAAGGTTGGATCATTGGAAGTTAAAGATCCAACTTGTAATTAGAACGGTTAATAGAACCTCGATTTATTGAAAGTTTAGAATCCTGGAAGGCATAGTTAATCGTTTAAGTAATGATTGTACTTTTATCATTGATATTGGAGTTCGATCGACATATCGTTCATCCGAGGATACAATCTATTTCTTTCTTTTTACTTAATGTCATTTACTTTATGTATTTTACTTTATGTTTATTTCAGTTACTTTATTATTCGCACTCTATTTTATTTACTTTGTAAGTATGTGCGAGCATATCATTGCATCTCGCACCATGACATATTGCACCATGACATCTCGCATAACAGAAGTACAGAATGTTGGAGCCTACGGGTATTATCCGCATTTCCTTCTGAGAAAAAGAATGAAAATGAGAAATAACAGAAGTACAGAATGTTGGAGCCTACGGGTATTATCCGCATTTCCTTCTGAGAAAAAGAATGAAAATGAGAAAGAAAAGAAGTACAGAATGTTGGACCCTTCGGGGATTGTCCGCATTTCCTTCTTCATGCATTTCATGCATATGATTGATGAAAATATATATATATATCCTGGATAAAGGATCGAGATGTATATTGTTATGAGAGGGTATTTACTTTTCCTGTTTATGTCATAACAAGAATTTGGATGAGATTAAGACTACGAGAGTTAGTAGTATTATCCTTTAGAGAATGTAAAAATGATTTCACCTAGAGTTTGGATGACTTTAGGAGTGTATTGTGTCAGTTAATTGGACACAAATCGAAATACGAGTTTGAGGTCTATCCTTACTTTTTATTCTTATTATTCTCACTGGGCTTAAGTTGTTAGCTCATGATATTACAAACATTTCAGGTAATGTTTGGGATCGTGGAAGAGGAGTCAGTGCGCGCTTGATCGAGAGGATGACAACTTGAGATGGACTAGGTTGTTGTAAATCCATGTACATGGTTGTCTTGTGAAATTTATATTACATTGTGATTTGTACTTTGTAATTAGCTCATAAGAGCTTATTGTCGTTGTTTTATGATTATGATCATTTTAAACTCCTGGATGGAACTTAATGTTCCTTGTGTTTTTAGATGTTTGAATTTAAGATGTAAACAGGTTTTTGGCTAGCCTATTTTCAAACATAATCACGCCATTTTTCTTAAAATAAAAGACTTCCGCTGTTTTCTCTGATTTAAATTATTTTAAAGTGACGGGTCGTCACAGTTGGTATCAGAGCCTACGGGTTCTGTAGACTACATGCGATGCATGTTTGTCTTTCATGTTTTGTTTTAAGTCCACTCTCAAGTCATCATCCGAGATCGGCGGCACGGTATGCCTATAACTCTTATTCTCATACTTTATTTCTTTGATATTGGAAGAGTCATGAGAATATTGTTAAAAGTTAATGTTGTTTGTGATATTTCACATCCTTGTAAAACCACTATGTGGTTATGTTTATTTGACCCATTTTGAGATTTGGGTAAAGGTGTCGAGAAGGTGAATGATCCCGTGCAAGATTTGGAGGTTATACACCTCGTTAAGAGTATTGACATAATGTCAGAGTAAAGGAGATGAGATACTCCGAGAGATCAATCTTTTGATCCTTAAAGTTGATTAAAGTGTTATTGTCACACAATTGCTAAGCAGTGGTCTTAGTAGATGTGTGTTGACTTTTTGAGTGTACAAGGGAACATGTTTGTCTGGAGCCCAGTATTAAGAGATGAAACACCTGTTTGAGGTGACAATTTGTAAGGAATCGGTTTGGCTCGTGTCCAGTAACCTAGATTTAACTCAATGGACAAGTTCCTTGTTTGAGTTGAGAAAGTTGGATTATGGTAAATGGTAAATCCTGGTAGTACAGTTGTACAGAAAGGAAAGTGTGTTGCCACTTAAAAGAGGAAGTAAGGACTTTACGTGATAAGTCTCAACGAGGACCATTAAAGATTGTGATAATTGGTTAATGGCCTAGTTTGGTCACTATCATGGTATGATGTGCTAATTTGAATTGGATTATACTCGAGGTCGAGTTATCGAGATCCATATTTGGAAAATTTTCAAGATTGACTAACACTAAGGTGGAGTGTTGGTATTCGATTGAAGTATAAAAGGAAGTTGATGGACCGTGATATCGGTAACTTCTATAAGATAATGAGATGGCTTGGTGAATTTCAATTCACATGGTGTTTGACCATCTAATTGAACGGTGAACTTTGAGAAACTTGTAAGGCATAGTTTGGACCTACTGAGTCTTTCATGATAGACTCTAAAGTAAAACCTATGTTGGAAGGTTAGAATGATATTGAACTAAGGTGTTTGACAGGCACCAGTTTTGCTTTACAAGAAAACAAATGATCTCTGAGGTCGAGTTCATTCAAGATTTGAATAAGGAGGCTTAGGAGTCATCCTTATCTTGGATTTTACATCTTCTGAAAAGAATAGAAAATTAACTACTAAGGAACAGACTACTTATCAAGAAGAAGAAAGCAAAGGATAACGACGCCAGTCAAGGGATACCGCAGCAGCGACAACAACGGCAGCAACAACATCAACAGCAACAACAACAGCGGCAATAACAACAACTAGTTCGAGGTGGAGCTCAACAAGGATTGGATCATCCTTACTTCAATAGTTGTGCCAGTTTTCCATCAGGGAGATGCACACTTCCATCAAGATGCTATGTTGTGATCAAACTTGGAATCACGCCACTTTTATAGGGCGTATAAGTTACAACCATCACAACATAGTAGTAAGGTTAGAATTATCAGGAAAAGCTACCAGTATGGTAGTGGTTTATACTTTATTATTTTCAGGCCGTTTGGCATTTATTCTGTTTATTTCTTGAGCTAGCCACTCTTTTATTTTATCTTGTTATGTTAAGTTGGCAGCTCTTGAGTCGAGACTATTGAGTTTCGAGATATGTGCTTTCCCAGAGAGGAAGCTTATTATGATGATAGTGCATATGGCACTTATGACATTTGCATTATGAGTAGATGCTCACATTTTATTATGATTGTTATGCATATGTCTGATGTTGATGTGATATTGGGTATGGATTGACTATTATCCAATCATACCATTGATTGTATCGAGAGAGTTATTGATTTTATGAGTCCATGTGGGACTAGTCTATGTTTTCGTGGGTCTAATGATAGAGTAGCACCCACTTTGATATCTATGGTAGAAGCTAGAGTGCTTCTAAGTGATGGAGCCTTGAGCTATTTAGCTAGTATTATCGATACTTCTGTACCAGAAACTAGCTGAGTTAAAAGAGCTTAAGAGTCAGTTATAGGAACTCTTAAACTCAGGGTTTATTCACCCTAATGTGTCCTCGTAAGGAGCACTTTGTTTGTTTGTGAATAGAAAGACAATTCAGTGAGACTGTATATTGATTGTCGAGAGTTGAATCAATTACAGGGAAAAACAAGTATCAATTGTGTTGATTGATGATCTATATGATCAGTTGCTCATCCTATAAAGATTATGATTATGAAAGTTAGTTTTCTAGAGATTAGAGAACTATAGAAAGGATTATTTAAGACGTACTTTTCTAGAGAGAAAAGAAAAGAAATTGATGTATAGCCCAGTGTTATAGGAAAAAGGAATGAGATTGAATTGGATAATAAGAGAATACAAGGGTGTATTGAACCTTGTATAACTATCATGTGATAAACATGTAAGAGAACTAATTTTTCAATAAATTGGAGGATTTCGTAATTGGAGAATAAGATTGATGTAAACCTTATATATAGTATAAGGTAGTAAAGAGAATGAGATTCAAATGTTATATATATATGTTATGAAACATATCCCCCTAATGGTTGGAAGATTGTTCCTCAAATATTGGGAAGAAACTGCTATCTTTTCAAAGATAGATTTGAGATCCGGTTAAATCCGTTGAAGATTCAGGATTAAGATAATCCTAAAACTGTTTTCAGGAGGCGTGATGGATATTATGAGTTTGTAGTCATGCATTTTGACTTAACCAACGCGCCTGTGATTTTATGGATCTTATCCATACTGTGTTCAAGAGGTACACCAATTCTATCGATGTTACGGTTAATGATGACAATCTGATGTATTCTAAGACTGAGGAGATTCATGATATGCATGTGAAGGAATTTTGACATTATTAAGAAATCAAAAGTGTATGCCAAGTTCTCAAAGTGTGAGTTTTGGCTAAAAGGAATGGCATAATAGGCCATGTGTTATCAAGAAGAGGATTATATTGATTCCTCTAAGATTGAGGCAGTTAGTAACTGGCCTAGACCGACTAGAGTGGCTGATATTCGCAATTTTATGGGACTTGCATGCTATTATCGACGGTTTGTGCAAGATTTCTCCAAAATTGCTTCAGCCGTGACACGATTGACTCGGAAGGGAGTTGATTCTGTATGGTCTGAGGATTGTGAAAGGAGCTTTGAAGAGCTCAAGAGAAGGCTTGTGACAACATCTGTTCTAGTGTCGCTTGACAGAACCGGTGGTCTGACTGTGTACACGAATGTTTTCCCACAGAGGTTTGGGATGTGTGCTAATGCAACACGAAAAAGTTACAACTTATGCTTCCCGTCAGTTGAAAGAGCATGAGACGGTTAGAGCTCGTTAAAGATTATGACTGTGACATTCAGTATCATCTTGGAAAAGTCAGTGTAGTGGCTGACGCGCTCAGTAGAAAGTCTTCTCGGTTGTCGGTTTTGTCGTAGTACCTTTGAGTTTGAGGTGGAATATGGAACGAGCTGAGATAGCATTTCTTACTACCAAGGTCACTGTGAGTGTGGCTAGTTTAACAGCGAGACCTACTTTGAAGCAGAGGTGATTGATGCACAGAGAGGAGAGACTCTTTTACAGGCTGGTTTTAGAGAGGTTGAGTCGGATATTTCGACCATTTTACCTTCTCTACGATAGTACTACGACGTATCGTAAGAAGCTATGTGTGCCTTCAAGATCGACTTTTGAAAAGAACTGTTGGAGGAAGGTCATAGTTTTATCTTTTATGTTCATCCAGGCAATACAAAGAGGTACGAGAACCGAGACAATTTTATTGGTAACCTGGAATGAAACATGAGATTGTAAAGTATGTGAGTAAGTGCTTGATTTGTTAGTAAGTCAAGGCCCTAAAGATCCACCGAGTTATCTTAACCTTTGAGAGTACTTAAATGGAAATGGAAAAAGATTTCCATGGATTTTATCAAGGTTTGCCAAGGACGGCAAAGAATTATGATATCATTTGGGTAATTGTAGACCATTTGATGAAAAACCGCACGCTTTACTCTTGGAAGGATTATCTATCCAGTTAAGACTAGGGTACAGTTGTACAAAAGAAAGATTGATAGGATGTAGTGTGCCGGTGAAGATTTTATCAGAACGAGACACTCGCTTTGTCTCGAAGTTTTGGTACTATTTAGGCACTTTATGGTTGAAAGTGTCGTTCTCCCGCTCATTTGGATGAGATTGGAGAAAAGAGATTTTTGGTACTCAAGTTGTAACAAATGACTAGCGAGTCTATCATTTGTGTAGAGAAAGGTTAAGGATTAACCAAAGTTGACAGCAGGATTCGGTGTAGTCCGTTCAAGCGATAGTAGTAGATCTCGTATTCTTCAAGTGGCACCAAGGAAGGGTGTTATGGAAGTTGGGAATAAGGGTCAGTTGAACCCTAAGTTTATTTGGCCTATCGAGATACTCAATCAAGTAGAAGTGGTAGCTTGTTGTTTAGCCTTACCACTTTCGTTATCGACCGTTTGTAATGTTTTCCATGTTTTGATGCTTAGGGAATACATGGTGAATCTGTTCCACGTGATTGATTATGAACTGGTTGTTTTGAATGCTATTAAGTCTTATGCGAAGATACCAGTTAAGATAAGAGCATTCGAACAAAAATTGTTGAGAAAAAAAAAAAAAAAAAAAAAAAAGAATTTACTTGGTTAAGGTTCTTTGAAAGAACCAAGTGTCAAAGGGAATAACGTGGGAACGTGAAGATGAGATACAGTCAAGTACCCTCGTTTTATTCACTTAGTGAACGCACTTTTCGAGGACGAAAAGTCTTTTAAGGAGGGTAGACTGTAACGTCCCGTTATTTTGAAGTGAATTTTATTTATTTATTTTATTTATTTATTTATTTAATGTTATTTATTTATTTATTTATTTCAATTTAAGTATTTAGTTTAATTATTATTTTGTAATTTCGATTTTAGTAGTTAATTTCGACCGAAATTCGTTTTAATCGTTTTAATGCTCTAAATTCGTTTCGGTGACATTAATAATTATTAATAGGCCAATTAATAATTATTAATCACCTTTAGATTTATTTAAGAACATCGGGTTTCGATTCATAAGTCAAAAGTCATAAAAGGACGTAACCGTCATTTCCAAATTTCTTAAAAATATCCAAATACTATTCATTTGTCTTTAAAAATGCATTTTTGACCAAAATTGACCAAACTTGTCATTTTTTTTCCTTGCCATTGCCGTGAGCTTCTCATCCATGGATGAGAAGAAAATCTTCTTGGCTTTTCTTCGTTTCTCGGCGGATCGTCGTGTTTTCGGTTGCGTTGGATTGGTAGGGACGAGGGCTACCTATCCAACCTAGCTTTTCGAAGTTTCCCGTTCTCTAAGGGAAGTCCCAAAAAGTAAGTTTTCAAAACTTTTTAGGTGGTTTTGTTCGTTTTTGATTATAAATGAGATTTGAAGTTGAAATCATGAATTTCTATCATGAAAAATGATGATTTTGAGCCCGGATTTTCGAAAAACACTATTCACCCGAAAACACTATTCACCCGAGACACTATTCATCCGAAATCACTATTCACCCGAAATTGCACATTTGTTCGCATATTAGTTATGAATTGTAATATGTTGTACAATCGGTGAATTGTAGGTGCAATTGCTCGGTGGTTGTTTTGTGGAAATTGGAGATTTGGAATTATTTGGCTAAGGTGAGAATGATTAGTATGTAAAGTAACTATAGAAAGCAAATGAGTGTATTGGTTTGAAGAGTTTGAAACTAAGATTAGAATCCGAACCTAAGATTAGAGGGTTATGAGTTAGTGCCCTTAGGATTAGAAGTTAATCCTTCAAGGGAGAACTTAGAAGTTCTCGAGAAAGACTTGAATCTTAGAAGATTCTAAGTTAGATTCGATACGAAACTAAGGTTGGATCATTGGAAGTTAAAGATCCAACTTGTAATTAGAACGGTTAATAGAACCTCGATTTATTGAAAGTTTAGAATCCTGGAAGGCATAGTTAATCGTTTAAGTAATGATTGTACTTTTATCATTGATATTGGAGTTCGATCGACATATCGTTCATCCGAGGATACAATCTATTTCTTTCTTTTTACTTAATGTCATTTACTTTATGTATTTTACTTTATGTTTATTTCAGTTACTTTATTATTCGCACTCTATTTTATTTACTTTGTAAGTATGTGCGAGCATATCATTGCATCTCGCACCATGACATATTGCACCATGACATCTCGCATAATGAAAGTACGAGAATGTTGGAGCCTACGGGTATTATCCGCATTTCCTTCCGAGAAAAAGAATGAAAATGAGAAATAACAGTAAACGAATGTTGGAGCCTACGGGTATTATCCGCATTTCCTTCCGAGAAAAAGAATGAAAATGAGAAAGAAAAGAAGTACAGAATGTTGGACCCTTCGGGGATTGTCCGCATTTCCTTCTTCATGCATTTCATGCATATGATTGATGAAAATATATATATATATCCTGGATAAAGGATCGAGATGTATATTGTTATGAGAGGGTATTTACTTTTCCTGTTTATGTCATAACAAGAATTTGGATGAGATTAAGACTACGAGAGTTAGTAGTATTATCCTTTAGAGAATGTAAAAATGATTTCACCTAGAGTTTGGATGACTTTAGGAGTGTATTGTGTCAGTTAATTGGACACAAATCGAAATACGAGTTTGAGGTCTATCCTTACTTTTTATTCTTATTATTCTCACTTGGGCTTAAGTTGTTAGCTCATGATATTACAAACATTTCAGGTAATGTTTGGGATCGTGGAAGAGGAGTCAAGTGCGCGCTTGATCGAGAGGATGACAACTTGAGATGGACTAGGTTGTTGTAAATCCATGTACATGGTTGTCTTGTGAAATTTATATTACATTGTGATTTGTACTTTGTAATTAGCTCATAAGAGCTTATTGTCGTTGTTTTATGATTATGATCATTTTAAACTCCTGGATGGAACTTAATGTTCCTTGTGTTTTTAGATGTTTGAATTTAAGATGTAAACAGGTTTTTGGCTAGCCTATTTTCAAACATAATCACGCCATTTTTCTTAAAATAAAAGACTTCCGCTGTTTTCTCTGATTTAAATTATTTTAAAGTGACGGGTCGTCACATCCATGGTGGATGAAGGCTACGGCCAAGGAAGGAAAGGAAAGAAGAAATGTTGATTTTTGGTCAATTTTGTGGTTTTTAAAGATAAATGAATAGTAAAATTTAGATATTTTAAGAAATTGGAAATGACGGTTGCGTCCTTTTATGACTTTTGACTTATACATCGAAACCCGATGCTCTTAAATAAATCTAAAGGTGATTAATAATTATTAATTGGCCTATTAATAATTATTAATATCACTGAAACGAATTTAAAGTATTAAAACGATTTAAATGAATTTCGGACGAAAATAGCTACTAAAATCGAAATCACTATTTTTTTTAAATTAACCTTAAATACTTTAATTAAAGTAAATAAATAAAATAAAATAAAAATAAAAAATTTTACCACCAAAAGTAATGGGACGTTACAGAACCTAACATCCTAAACATAGCCCAAAGAGGAAAAATCACAAGGGATGGATTTCCGGCTCAAACTCGGTTTTAGGGTTTAGGGAAAGTTTCTAAAATTGACCATAAAGACTTCCCCGAATGAAACCTTCAAGCTTCGGTGAACGAATTCGAAGATTACAACTCAAAACCTCCATTAAAACACTATTCACATCAAAATTTAGAAACTTTAACATAACTTTAAGCCTCGAGAAGACGAGCAAAAATTACGTTCGGTAGGTTCGAAATGATCTACGGGCCAAGGGCTTTCCGATGGATGTAGAATCGAGACGATCTACCGAGAAATAAAGAAAAACCAAAATTTGGGGGAGGGGGTTTGAGGCTCACGGCTACAAGGAGGGAAAGGAGGAGAAAAATGAGCAAATTTGGTCTTAGAATTGACTTTTAAGAGAAGATGAATAGTGATTTTTTAGATATTTAAGAATTTGGGAAATGACGCCTACGTCCCTCTTTTACTTTTGCTTTAAAAACAAAACCCGAAGCTCGTAAATAAATCTAAAGGTGATTAATAATTATTAATTGGCCCATTAATAATTATTAATGTCACCGAAAACGAAATTAAAGTATTAAAGCGATTTAAATGAATTTCGGACGAAAATGACTACTAAAATCGAAATTACAGAATTTAACTATTCTTAAAAGCTTTAAATAAAAATAAATAAATAAAATAGTAATAAATAAATAAAAAATATACCCCCAAAAGTAACGGGACGTTACATGTTATTATTTCAAAAATAATGTATAAGTATAAGTGACTCTTTTCAACTCTACTATTGAAAATTCGTGTCGGTTTTATTTCATTTATTTTTTAACTTTATTCATTGATTTTGAAGTCAATGAGTTTCACTTGGACTTCTAAAAATCCCTTTGGTTCGTACTATGACGCTCCCACTCAAATAAAGTTCTACAAGTAGTTTAAGCATTTAAACTTTTAAATAACTACTTGTTTTATTGTGAAATAAAATTATTGTAATTCTATTTTATCTTAATTATGGTTTAAACCTTTTCAGTATCACTGATTTACTGAACTTTTCTTTAATAATTTGTGAATTTAATTATCCACTAATTATTGCATTTCAATTTCAATTTTATTTATTCCATATCAGTTATTACCTTTAAAACATCCTTTTAAATAACTGAATGTTTGGAATATAAGAAATCGATTTAATGTTTACTTATCACTTAAGTTCTAACATCTAAATGTCCAACTTTAATGATGTTTAAGTCTAGTTATCTTTGATAAATCAAAAGATATTCGATTTTACTTATCCCATAAGTTCGTGGATTAATATGGTTATCATCTCAAACTCCTTGAGAACCATCTTTAAGAGATTAATCCCTCTAACTTATTTAAGTAATTTTAGACTTAAGTATTTAAACATTTTTAAACCTTATAACTCATTTAGATATACCGGAGTTTAGAATTTGGATTTGGAATTTATTTGTTTTATACTAAGTATTTTGAATAACCATCCAATCACACTTGGGAACTTTGTAATATAATTGTAAAGGAATATCTACCTAAATAACTCTTATTTAAAATATTCCCAAACTTGGTTCATACGAAATGAGAACCAATAGTTATTACATAATTCAAAATAAAAACAAATTGATAACTAAACTAAACTCAAAAACTATGGTTTGGGAAGAGAAATATTTTCTTCCCTTTTAGACTATTGTAAAATCAGTTACAAGGAGAATAGGAAGAAGAAGAGTTTTCAATTTCGAAAATTGAAATTAGAAGCTTTTGAATGAACAACCAAGACTTTTGTATTTATACGCAAAACAGTTTTCCAATCAAATTAGGAAATACTATTAAAATAAATACAAGATAAATGCCAAGAATAAAATCAAATTTTATTCCTTATTTATCTTACGTGCCGATTTTATGTGTATAAAATCAATAAGAAAAACTAATTTTTCTTTGTTTAATTTGTCTTTGGTTGAACATTCTTTTATATATTTATTTCAGACAAAATAATTCAACAATTATTTCCTAAAATATTATATATGAGTCGATTTTGGTATTTAATAATTCAAATAATTTGAACCAAAATCCATTGAATTCATTAATTCAATTATAGGTTCTTCCTTATTAATAAATCTTATTTATTAACTCTTGATATTTATTTCAATAAATCAATTATTTAAATAAAATATTATATTCCGATTTTGTATATTATTAATAAATATTTATTATTTTCTATTTAAATAATCGACTTTATTTAAATTAATAATAAATATGTTATTTACTATTATCCTTTTAAATAATCACTGTTATTTAAAATTAATAATAAATGTTAATTATTAATTTCCATTTAGGTAAACACATTACCTAAATAATTAATAATTATTTATTAATAATATTTTATTATTAATTACCATTTAAATAAACACATTATTTAAATAATTAATAACAATGATATTAATTTCCATTTAAATAAACTCATTATTTAAATAATTAATATTGTCAGTTTATTTAAGTAAACTGCTTTACTTAAATTATTCATTTCCTTTTTCTAGGAAACATAGTTCTCATCGTTCAATTTGTTCTTTCCAAGGATTGTGACTAAAGCAGATGCCATATTACTGAAAATTTAAATAAACCTTATCTTAGTAATCTAACATGCTTTCAACATTCAAATATAAAATTTCGACATATAATTAAATATGATGCATGAATACGAACATATTAATGAACAGAAAAGCCCTAAAACATGTTACTATGTCACGATATTTTAATGATACCAGTGAAGTGCCGTCGAATGATAGGTCAGTTACCATCATTAAAGCGAGATGTCACTCGAACAATTGACAACTCCAGAATAACTCATATTCCTATGTCATTGTTTACCGTGTGTTTGGTCAAGAATTTCGATAACAAACTTTATCAAATTTCTTGTTAAGTGTGACCCACCAATTTAGTCTTTTAAATAAAAATTAAAGAGTGTCTACGAAGTGTAGATTCAGTCTTCAACCGCATTTAAAATTCTTTATCCCTTTCGGGAGACTCACTTTGATATTGATTTATACAAAAGAACCTTCCTATGGGAATGAACACCTGCAGCAGTGTTACAGAGGCCTTGTATAAATCTCACATTTTGAGCCCATTAGTGGAGACCATAGGATACATTGACATGTCTCGTTCTCCCACTTAATATTTTAAGTTAGGGTTTCATAACTTAGACTAATTTAGGCTAACTCATTAATCCAAGTTTTAATTAACCTAATCAACTTTAACTCTTAAATTGGTTAGATTAATTTTATAAATGTGATTGTTCAAGTTTTCCTAATTAAAACTAATCACATTATGCGCCGTCTTAATAATTTTGATTTATTAATTTGAACTTTTCTCCCAGATCGCTCCCAGTTAGAGGCGCTCCGTGTTAGGGGAACTTTATGAAACCCCATTGCTTGGGCAGAGTTTTCTCGCCAGAGATCCATTCAATTCAATTAATCTCAATTATTAATTTTTAATTAACCCTTAATTAAAAGTTTCTATTTGTTTATCTTTTATGGATTTTGGCCCAATTGTTTAAACAATAATTCCATATTACAAATAATTCATTTAATTTCTATTCAACTTTTAAACTAGATTTAACTTTTGAATTTTAACTAAATAAGCATGCTTTTAATTCTAAAACAATTAGAATATAATTTTCGATAATAACATTTATAAAATAAAATTATAGCATGCTTCACATACATTAGCATATAATAACACATATTATATCATGATGCATGTATGTACAATTAATAAAATCATACAACCTATGGTGGGATTTTCTACATGACATACTTTTATGCATGAACATTATTTAAAACAATTATATCATACATATAAACAATTTAAATAATAAATAGCTAAATTGACCGGTATTCTTGGCACTATTTCTAAAACGGAAAATTAAAATTACAACTTAATTAAATCTTCCATTGTAGAACTTGAGGCTTCAACTTTCTCTCTCCTCCATGGTGTAGGCGTGGGCATGGGTATTTATGGGGCAAATATTACCTCCTTAATATTTCCATAAATACTTGTTTTAAAATAATTATCTTTTAATTATATCGAAAAATAAAGAAAATATTTTCCATGTAATCTTATATCAATTTCTAAATTTATAATTTAAGATAGGGATATAATCTTTAAAAAAAAATTAATCCTTATCTTAAATATTTAAAATTTTAAATTGAGATAACAAGATAATTATGATAAAATATCTTACCATATTTTTACCTTTTCTCTCTCCTTGGGCGTGGACATCATTGTTGATGGAGAAAAAAATTTATTTTCTTCCTTCCCTTTGGTGTAGCCGATTTTGCTCCTCTTTGGTATGGGAAAATTACAAATTTTTCCTATACCCTAAAATTAGGGTTTACAAATTTTCCCCTAAAACAGTCAATAAGCAAACCTCCACAATTTATATAACACAATTTATATAAACATACATAAAACAATTTTTTATGCAACCCACCAAAATTTTCGAAAATTCACAATTTTGCATGATAATTAAAATTAGCTCTGATACCAATTGAAGGGATGATTTACTAAAATAGCGGAAATTTATTTAGTAAATTTATTAACATTTAATAACGGATCTATTAACATCATGCAAATTGTGATATAAACACGAAGAACATGTAGATTCATGCTTTATTTTCGAAAATTAAAATCAATTATACTTACATTGAGTAGTTAATGGAGAATCGATTGGAGGTTTCTTTACAGCATCAAATCCTCAGCAACACCGGATCTTCTATGCTATATCCCGATTGATCAAACGAAACCCGATTGTGGGATCGAACTTAAGAAGAAATTGGGAAGAAGAAAAAAAATATTTTTCTTCCCAATGGCCTATGAAAATCGGCAATAGGGGAGGAGAGGAGGAAGAGAGAATTCCGAATTTCTAAGGAATTGAATTGTGTGATTTATGAATGACCCAACCCTCCTATTTATAGAAAAATAGGAATCCTAATCCCATTAGGATTAATCTATAGAGATAGATACAAAAAGAAAAAAGATTATCTCTTTCCTTTATCTTGCAATTTCGAAAATGCCATAGATAAATAGGATATTATTTATTTTCTTTATTTTTATTTATATTGGGTAAATAAATCTATATAATTATTTTAGGATATAATTCAAACAATTATCTCTTCCTAAAATACATGTCATGGCCGAAAATTGGCTTAATAATTAATAAATAATTCTAATTTATTTAATTAATTATTTTGGGCCAATTTCAATTGGGTTCACTAATCCAATTGGGCTTGAAATTCTCTCTTAAATTAATAAGTCCAACTTAATTAATTTATTTATTAATTACCATTTAAATAGATATTTTATTTAAATAATTAATAATATTAATATTTTCTCCCGACTAAATATTATCAAATTATATTTAATTTATAATTTCCATTTAAATAATTTTCATTATTTAAATAATTAATAATAAATATTTTAATTATTAATTTCCATTAAATAAACTCATTATTTGATTAATAATTTTATTGATAACATTTTATTATTATTAATTAATTAATTTTAATTATTAATTTCCGTTTAAATAAAATTAATTATTTAAACAATTAATAATTGTTAATTAATTTCAAATTATTAATTACCATTTAAATATACTTAATATTTAAATAATTAATAATATTTCATTATTAATTTCTTGTTTAAATAAACTCATTATTTAAACAATTAATAATATTTATATTAATTACCGTTTAAATATACTCAATATTTAAACAATTAATATTGCCTATTTTAAGTAATTCACTTTACTTAAAATTTCCATTTCTTCTACTTGATTTCGCGACTACGATATTTGGGCTAGCATAGGGACCCGATGGACCTATAGATCATGGGCTTAATAATTAGTCAATTAAGTGATTAACACATAATCAGTTAATTACTTATTATCTAATTATGAATAATTCCACTATAGATTCATAGCTGAACTCCCCTCACTATAGATGAGTTATTGTCCATTTAGTTTATCTTTATTTATATCTGTGATATTATCCTTCACGTGGAACCCTCATAATTACAGGCGGATAAATTTACCGTTTTGCCCCTGTAATTATCGCTTTATCCTTGTGTTCCCGCTGATTCTCCAATGAACTTTATCTTTAGTCGAATTAGAGATAAGATACTTCTGTGATCAATAGAAGTCGTGACGTCACTTGTTCATGTCTCGAATCAGTACATCAAGGGAGTTTCCTAAAGTTCCTAAAATGTTTAGGTATCACACTGATACCGTTAATTTATAGGAAAGTTATGAATTCCATCTCGTGAAAATGAGTTCTCAGCTACTTATCTAGTCATGTTCCCAAAACAGGAGTGTATTGAGCGTTCTTACAGATCGCTCTCAACTATGTGAATCAAAGAACATAACTCGACAAATAGGAGTCCGCATTTCACTCAGGATTGAGATCTATCACGGTTGATAAACTTAGTTTGATATTCGATTATTTCTCGTAAACGGTACTAATGAGAAATTTGATCGAACATCGTGGTTCTGTCTTATACAATCAACATTGCATATGATACTTCCATTTCATGTCTCCCACATGAATGATCAGGATTAGATCATTTGTCTATAAACAAAATGCGAAGCTATCAACAGTGTTACCAGGATAAGGTTCCCAAACGTTATCCATTTACTGTAGACACTTTTAAGTTACTCATCTCAACTTTAATCCTCTCGTATGACTCACATACTAAGTCGTGATTTCATAAGAGTGACTTAGGGTTTTACTATTTGAATGTTTGATATTTATATATTTCCATATATTCCTAATATCATCAATTGAATCAGTCTAGATAATTTTAAAGAACTTATGTTTATTTATTTAATTTATTCGAAATAAATTATTATAATTAAATAATTACAAGCTCTAGGACACCATTCCTAACAACAGGAATCTCAGGTGGTGGTGGTGGTGGAAGTGTAGGGTTTCGGGCTCTGCCTCTACCCCTCACAGGAGCAGTCGCCTAGCACCCCTTCTAAGAGGCACACTGCATCATAGTCAATATAACTTGATAAGTTACTAGTAAAAAAGAACTCACTACTCTTTTACAAAATCATAATAAATAGCCGAGTTTAAAAGATAAAGGTCTAGGAATACCTGGTGCTGCGGATCTCAGATGATGTCTTGACAATGGACTTAAAACAAAACATGAAAACAAACATGCATCGCATGTAGTCTACAGAACCCTAAGGCTCTGATACCAACTGTGACGACCCGACTCTTTTAAAATTCATTTAAATATAAACACAGCGGAAGTCTTTATATTTTTAAGAAAAAATGTCGTGGTTATGTTTGAAAGTTGGCTAGCCAAAAACCTGTTTACATCTTAATTTCTGAAATCTAAAAACACAAGGAACATTAAATTCCTATCCAGGAGTTCAAAAGAGTTTTAAACATAAAAGTAAAGACGAAAAGCTCTTATGAGCTATATACAAATGTACAAATCCCAAAATGTATAAAATTCACAAAAACTAAGTCCATGGACTTTTACAACACCTAGTCCATCTCGAGGTCATCATCCATTGATCATACAACACCAGATCCTCTCCCACGACCTCTAGCAAGAGCATTACCTGAAAATTTTTGTAATATCATGAGCTAACAACAAAGCCCAGTGAGAATAGACCAAATAAAAAGTAAAGATAGACCCCAAATCCGCATTCTGATTTGTATTCAATTTCAATTTGCTTATGCTTTACTAAAACTTCTAAAGTTTAGAAGAATGATTCCAAATCATACATTTCCTTCGGGGTCATACATTGATGGTTCATACTAAATATACAATTTACCCTTCTTTTATGTTTAATCAAATAAGGTTAATCTCGTTCGGATTTAACATGACCAACAATCACATTTTAAGATAATTGTGATAATGTTAACACATGAAGTCTAATCATTAATCATACACTCGTAAAGTGAGTATAAAGAATACACCATCTTTATATCAATATAACATTCAAATTGCTTATAATAAACGGTATTGAAGTCCCGCAGTCCATCAATACTCCATTATCTCGCTCATCAAGTGTATAGGGCTCTCGACCCTTACAACACTGGTATCTTCCCACCTCTAGTGAATAATGTCAGGTAACGAAGTCCCGCAGTCCCTACATTACCTCATTATCTCACTCATCAAATACAAGGTTCAATGCACCCATGTATCCTCGTATATGTATCACAGTAATTATGGATAATACCAGATAATGTGAACTCGCATAGTTCTATCATTATCTCATTATCCATCCTCCGATCATGCAAAGTTCTGCAGTCCTTTAGCATTCCTCATGTACATATACGGAAATATAAAACGAATAATACCAGGCAGTACTAAGTCCCACAGTCCTTAGCATGCCTCATTATTCCTCCCAATTCGATTATGGAAAATGATATGGTATTATATGAATAGGCTTTCAAGTACGAATAAATAAATGTAAACTTTCGAGGTAAACTAAAGAACGTAAAAGGTAATTGAATCAAATATTTCACTCTTAAATATAAAGAGAAGATAGCAACTTCATGAAAAACAATAAGTAAATCGAATCGACGGTTTTCAGAAACTTACTTACTAACTTTATCTTAAAGTCTCTAATTCAAGAGAATTCTAATTCTCCCAATTAGTACTTGAAGTTTCCAAATCAAGTTTCTTATTAGGTTCTTTAAACTTGAAACCTTCAACTTCCGAATAGTCATCCTTAGGCATCGAAACTAACCTAAACTTAAAAATTCTGAGAGTTAAATGTTTCCTTTGAAACACTTATGAAATCTCTCAACTCGAGATCTGTAACGTCCCATTATTTTGAAGTGAATTTTTTTTTTATTATTTATTTATTTTATTTTATTATTTATTTAATGTTATTTATTTATTTATTTATTTCAATTTAAGTATTTAGATTAATTATTATTTTTGTAATTTCGATTTTAGTAGTTAATTTCGCCCGAAATTCTTTTTAATCGTTTTAATACTTTAAATTTCGTTTCGGTGACATTAATAATTATTAATAGGCCAATTAATAATTATTAATCACCTTTAGATTTATTTAAGAGCATCGGGTTTCGTTTTAGAAGTCAAAAGTCATAAAAGGACGCAACCGTCATTTCCAATTTCTTAAAAATATCAAAATACTATTCCTTCATCTTTAAAAACACATCATTGACCAAAAGTTGACCAAAATTCACTTCCTTTCCTCTTCAAAACCGTGGCTCTCATGGTGTGGGGGGAATTTTTCGGGTTTCGTTCGATTCTCGGCGGATCGGCTCGATCTTGGTTGCATCAGAAAGCCCTCGAGTCTAGGATTCATTTCCACCTAACCATCGTTCTTTTCTCTCAAGATCCACGGAGTTCTCGGTAAGTAAAGTTTCAAACCCTAAGCTCCAAATAGTGTTTTAATGGAGTTTTCTTTGTTTCCTTTCGATTTCTTGCCGTGAAACTCAGTGTTTGTAAATACGGGAGTAGTTTTAAGAGTTTTTGGAAACTTTCCCTTAACCCTAAAACCGAGTTTCAGTCGAAACCCTTCCCGTTTGAAATTTACCTTTTGGGATTTGATTATGGGTTATAAATTAGTGAATTAATGTTTATTTAAATTCAATTCGGGAAAGGGCTTAATGTTCAAAAACTCTAATTATCGATACCCATTGAAATCGGGAATATTAAATTTGCTTAAAACCAACTCGAAACACCTCTAAAGTACCTAAAAGCCGGAAAACCAAACCCGAGACCCACTTTTTATGGGGGGGCCGAGAGCATCATAGTGGGGTTTATGGGGTTGTTCATTGTTTTGAGCTTTTAGATGTTAATTGATCGATGTATGTTTATTTATTAATTGTAGATGTAATTAATTGTAGGTGTTTCGGATCATTGTTTGATCGTGCTTTCGGAAACTTGGAGCGAACTCTTATTTGGCTAAGGTGAGAATAGTTAGGATTTAAAGTAACTATAGAAAGCGAATGAGTATGAAGGTTTGTAGCATTTGAAACTAAGACTAGAAACCGAATCTAAGAATAGAGGGAATGAGCTAGTACCCTAGGATTAGGAGCTAGTTCTTTAAGTGAGAACTTAGGAGTTCTCGAGGAAAGCATTGAATCTTAGAAGATTCTAAGTTAGTTTTGATTTGAAACTAAGGTTGGACCATTGGAAGTTAAAAGATCCAACTTGTAATTAGAACGATTAATAGAACCTCGGATTATTGGAAGTTTAGAATCCTGGAAGGTATAGGTTAATCGTTTAAGTTATGATTTTATTTTATTATTGGTAGCGGAGTTCGATTTACATATCGTTCGCCCGAGATACTTATCTATTTTACTTTATGTCATTTACTTTATATCTTTTACTTTATGCCCCTTTACTTTATGCTTGCATCGACTACTTAAATTTCGCATTTTATTTATTTACGCTATAACACATCATATTGCATCATAACATTTCGCATCATGGAAAATAAGTGTGAAAGTGAGAAAGAATGAATGGGAGAACGATGGATCCTACGGGATAGACCACGTTACCTTCATTGAAAGAAAAGAGAAAGTGAGAAAGATATGAATGGGAGAATGATGGATCCTACGGGATAGACCACATTACCTTCATAGAAAGAAAAGAGAAAGTGAGAAAATATATGAAAGGGAGAACGATGGATCCTACGAGATAGACCACGTTACCTTCATAGAAAGAAAAGAGAAAGTGAGAGAAAATGAGGGAGAACGATAGATCCTACGGGATAGACCACGTTACCTTCTTCATGCATAAGGGCATATGCGAATCCTACGGGATGCTCTCATGCATTCATATATATGTTCGATGAAAGAGAAAAGCGAGATGTTTAATTGATGCAAAGTTTATTTACTTTTATTACTTATATCATAACAATGTTAATGGATGAGTATTGACTACGATTATTAGCAATATCATCCTTAGAAAGTATAAAATGAAATCACCTAGAGTTTGGATGAATTTAGGAGTGAATTGTGTCAGATTACTTTGACACAAATCGAAATGCAAGTTTGAGGTCTATCTTTACTTTTTATGCTTATTATTCTCACTGGGCTTAAGTTGTTAGCTCATGATATTACAAACATTTCAGGTAATGTTTAGGATCGTGGGAGAGGAGCTGGTGCGCGCTTGATCGAGAGGATGATGATTTCGAGATGGACTAAGTAGTTGTAAAAATCCATGTACATGGTTTTGTGAATTTTATATAATTTTGGAGTTGTATATTTGTAAATGGATCTTAAGAGCTTTTGTCTTTACTTTTATGTTTATAAATCATTTTGAACTCCTGATAGGAACTTAATGTTCCTTGTGTTTTTAGATATTTGAATTTAAGATGTAAACAGGTTTTGGCTAGCCTATTTTCAAACATAATCACGCCAATTTTCTTAAAATAAAAGACTTCCGCTATTTTCTCTGATTTAATTTATTTAAAAATGACGGGTCGTCACAAGATCAAAGCTAACTCCCAAATCTAAAAAGTTAGCTCATTTTCTTATATCCTTTTTGATTCAAACCTAAAGATCGACTTTCGATCCTACAAATCATCCTACTTATTCGGCTACTAAAGTTACTTTAAATCCTATTTATTCTCACCTTGGTAAAAGAAGATTTTGCACCCAAATCCGATAGAGCAATCAAGCAAAGTCCAAAACCACCTACAATTAGAATTATATCTAACAATCAATAAATTGCCAAATAACAATCAAATAACATCTATGCGCACAAAACAATGAAAAAGCCTTTAATTCTCACAATGAGGCTCTCGCCCCCCCCACCAAATAAAATGGGTCTCGGGTTGGTTTTCCGGATTTTAGGTAATTTAGAAGTGTTTTGGATTGATTTCAAGTACTTTGGAAGTTCCGGTTTTCAATGGGTAATGATAAACCGGGTTTTTGGGCAATATGTAATTTCCCGAATTGAATTACAATAACAATATAATCAATAATAAATAACCCATATTCAAACCCCGAAAGGTGAATTTCAAACGGGAAGGGTTTCAACTGAAACTCGGTTTTAGGGTTATGGGATTGTTTTCAAAAACACTTAAAACAACTCCCGTACTTAAAAACATAGAGTTCCCGGGCAAGAAATCGACGAATCAAAGAGAAAACTCCATTAAAACACTATTTGGAGCTTAGGATTTCAAGTTTAACCTACCGAGAAGTCCGTAGATCACCGGTGGAAGGCACGATGGTTGGGTGGAAATGAATCCTAGACTCGATGGCTTTCCGATACAACCAAAATCGAGTCGATCAGTCGAGAATCGAACAAAACCAGAAAATTTTTCTTCCCCCTTTGATACCCACGGCCTTGAGAGAGAATTGGATGAGCAAATGGTCAAATTTTTGGTCAATGGAAATTTAAAGAAGAATATGAATAGTCAATTGATATTTTAGAAATTTTGAAAATGACGATTGCGTCCTTTAATGACTTTTGACTTATAAATCGAAACCCGAAGTTCTTAAACTATCCCAATGGTGATTAATAATTATTAATTGGCCCGTTAATAATTATTAATACCACCATAACTAATTTAAACTAATAAAGCAATTATAAGGACTTAATCCGAAATAAACTACTAAATTCTAATTACCGATTCTAAAATAAACTTTAATTACTTAAATTAAAATAAAATAAATAATTTTTTTTTATCACAATATAACGGGACATTACAAGTTTGGTTGGCTATTTATAATACCTCACACTCATAAATCTTATAGAAAATTTTTATTGGGTAGCATAATCTTCGTCAATATTTATAAATATCATTTTTCTAAAAAGCATTTACAGATATAGTAGTTTTTTAAACACTCTAATCATGTGAATCAAGGAAATAAGTGATAACTTATAAGGTAATCTAATAAGGCAAACCCAAATTGCAAGTCCAAAGACCCTATGCTATTATGCTTAGCATGAACCTTTGAAGCAAGAACTCAAACCCTCCCTAACTAATCGGTTTCAACCAAGAGATTTAAGGCTAGATGAGATTACCTCTTAGATCAATGACCTAGAGGCAAGAATGAGATTCCTTGTTCTAGATTGAATCACTCCACAACTAAGTTGATCAATTCCTAGTTGAATGACTCGTCGACAGCAACCCTAAACACAAGAATTGCAAGAAGTTGAAAACTCAATGTGGTTTTCAAAAGAAACTCTCAATGAGTGACTTGATTTTCATTCAAACATAATCTGAGTTTTACATTGTGTTTCCCATGGCTTTATAAGCCTACAGTCAGCAAAAGAAAAGAAAAACATAAAAGGAAACAAAGCATTAAAGCATTCAATTACAATTGGCAAAAACAGAAAAGGAAAGTAGAGCCCTTAATGCACACGGCTATAAATAAGGAAATTTTGACTAAAATTCAAATTAAAGTGAATCTGATATGCTTAGTTGTTGCATTCTTCCACTTAAAGCATAGTTGGCACGTTTAATGAGTCTTGCACAATGTCATCTTTGTAGACATCTTCCTTATGGATTTATAAGTTGCACACATTGATCTTCAAAGAATGATATTTCAATTCTTCATCCGAAATGGGCTGCTCATTGTGAAATATAGCTTGAACCGAGCCTAGCCATCCTTGCACATGTGAAATAAATGCTTGTTGAACCTTATTTGCTTAGGATCTTTTGGAGTGCCTCCATGATTCATATCATAATCAGTAATAACTTGTAAGGTAATCAGTCATAACTTATTAGGTAATCAATGGTTACATACACGAATATCAGTTGATAAGATAAATCAATAAAATCAGTGATTACCCATATACCAAATTAGTAATTTGTATGCAGAAATCAGTGATTACTTACGCAAAATTAGTGGTAATTTTGTAATATTTTCGACGTCAAATTGAGTTTTTTTGCTATTTTTGCAAATATTGTATATTTTTCTGCTATATGTGCAAGAGCCCCTAATCTTATCCACTCTTTCAACAAGGTTTGTTAAAACCTCCAGTAACCACAATTGAAGCATCTTAGAGATGTTAAATGCATATTTCGATATCTTAATGGAACTATAATGTAACGTCCCGTTATTTTGAGGTGATTTTTTTTATATTTTATTTAATGCATTTAAATTTTATTTTACAATTGATAATTTAGAACTTAGGAGCTTTACTTGTTTCTTGGCCTTTAGTTCCGTTTGTTTATATTTTAAGGGTTCAGGTCATTAATGATTATTAACGAGCCAATTAATAATAATTAATCACCTTTAGCTAAGTGATGACTCGGTTTATTCTAGAAGTCAGGACGCGAGTACGCATACGGAAGCGAAGAACTTAAAGCTTAAAACAATTGGTTTAGCAAATTATTGAAAATTTCGACATGTAGTATTCTTAAATTCCAAAACACACATACAATATAAAACCTGTTTATCAGAAACATCGGCTCGTCGGCCAGTTCAAAGTATCACATATTATCAAACCAAAATAAAGTTTGATGCACCAAGTTAAAACTATTATACAAAAATAATGTACATACTTTATCTTTAAACCTCGACCCTAAAACAAAAGACAACACAACTCGAAAAAAGATAACCACACTCCCAGGAACGCGGCTCATGTGACTGGAGACCTAATCCCAAAAGCTCCATCTTAATGCATCAACGAGCACCACCTGCCGCGCCTCAACCCCGCCCTCGTCCGATACCTGAAAGGTGATATAGAGCACTTTGAGCATGACACTCAGTGACAACAAAAGAATATGAACGGTGATGCAGAATGGTCATGATGAAATGCATAGAAGGTAATTACATGCTTAAGGTGTAAACAAAGAACAATTGCATTATGTTTAGACGGTGGCAACCATTCACAAATTATTTAACACATACTTCCGTCAAACCATACCATATTTCTCAGTTGACAATTACCATCCTCTTTGATCTCACAAACCATGCCAACACAAACCTGGCGTCTCACTACACCCTAAGTCTCACAATCATTCAACAATCGAGTTGTAGCTCTTCTCTATCTCAAGTTATCTCAATATCTGCTAGCATCCGGGTCATTCATCATATAGCACACTGGAGCTTCACCACATGTCTGCCACAGTAACCACGTGTAACGTCCAACACCCACACACCGTTACACAGGCTACGACCCCATGGCCACATGATAGTCGCATGATATGCATGAATTGAATGTTATGTAATGGAATGGAATTTAGCATGCTTCCTCTTAGTCAACATTAAATAACGAACATCGAGTTGATGAGCATAATTAGGAAAATTCCTCCAAGCAGAATATGATTCGATCATCATGATTCGATCATCACACACATAATGCTTAAAATTCACATAGTTCACATTCACACTTTTCTCTATTGTCTCATTCGTAACTAACCATCGAACATAAACCGAAAGTATGACAAGTATGCATAATTATAGCCGCAAATCAGTATATGACTCGTTCATAGACTATGAGCACAATTATAAAGCAAGTAGACATGCTTAAATAAACAACTAGTCAAAGCATAAACCGGTTTTGAGTTAATTAGCATTTCGGCCCTTTTACCAATACCGGGGTCAATATCCATTCCTATAATTCTCTTACGCTCTTAACCTTACCAATCATACTACAAATCACTACCACCTTCAACCACAATTTTCCATTTTAAGATAACTCAGAAAAAAGCTCGTGAATACACGTCATTCCCCCTCCGATTCTTTGTGTTCTCACCTTCGAAGTTGGCCCCGTGGATCACTGCTCGTTCTTGGCCTACAACAAGGTAATCCACCCAAATACATGGGTTAATATCACTATTACAATCAGTTTGTAATACTACACCAAAACTCCACACCCGTTAAGAGAAAAAGTCCCAAAAAATAGTATAACTTTGACTCAACAAGGGTGTTTATCAAAGTTTCAATATCTTACCCTTCCATGGTGTTTTCCTTGTAAGAAATATACTTTTATACACTCAAATTTCCAGATTTAACAATTCCCTAAAATTTCTAAGAAAAACACCCAAAACTAAGCAATTTTTAGTATGAACTTTGGCCAACAAGAGAACTATCATAAATTCATTGGTTGCTCTCCTAAATCATTTTCCATGTGTAATATATACATATAATCACCCATAAATTCCAGATTTGAAAGCCCTTTAACCAAAGTCAAGAAAACACAAAATCAAGAAAAACTAGAAATTGAGAAACACCATTAATGGAGGTTTTGAAAGCTTAAACTTATCCATGGCTTCCATCTCCTTTCAAAATATGAGAACCCCAAAGCTTGAATTCATTAATAACACTTGAATTTCCAGAATTTAAAACAAAGAAAACAACACCCAAAATGATTTTAATCATCAATACAAGAACAACCCCAATACCCATGAAAACCTAGAATTTTCTCATTTGCAATCTTACCTTGAGTCTTGAAGAACCCAATTGATCCTTGATTGAATCTTCCTAGGATGAAGATTCTAGCATGAATCCACCAAAACCCAACTTAATTCACCCAATCCTCAAGAACAATTGATGGAGGAAGCAAGACTCAAAGAGGAGAAAGGGGGGGGGGGAGATCACGGTTTTTTTGGAGGGGAAAGGGAGGAGAGAAGAAAAAAATGACAACTTTGTCTTTTTTTTTCTTTTTCTTTTTCTTTTTCCTATTTATACCTCCATTTCCAATAATTAAAATAAAAGACTTAATTCTAATTACTACTAACTCCCCCCACCTCCTAATATTACCCCGTAATCCCTCCATCTATTTTTGTTGCTAACTAATCCTTGAACTTAATTTCCTTTACTAACCACCACTCTCCACCAACAAACCATGGTTAACCATTCCATTCTCATTTATTTCCTCCCCCAATTGTTAAATTAACTTTGGTTAGTCACAAAAATAACCAAAATTAACATAACAAAATTATTTTCCCGATTTAAAGTACAATTTAATTTATACCAAACATAAAGAATTCTACTAAAATTCTCGGGCCCTTACAAGCTATTTTTTTTTCGTTCGTTGTTATTTAGAATTAATTACGAGCTAAGAACGAGTTTCATTAAGAAGAGAACTTAAGAGGAGGGCTATTTTGGTCATTTGGAAACTAAATTAAATATTCTATCTACTATTCATCATCTTCCTTATTAAAAACTCAAAAAAAAAAAAAAAAAGAAAGGAAAATTTTCTCCCAAAACCCCTCCAAACCTAAGCAAGAAGAAAAAGAAAGTTCTCGTTCTCGTTCTCGTTCGTTTCTTGGCCGTTTTCATCGTGCCTTAGCTCGTTGGAAAGCTCTCGAGACGTACTTTCTACCAATTTCATCTATTGAGTCGATCCATTCAATTTTCAGAAGCTAAGAGGTGAGTAAATATTCAGCTATATGGATTTCTTTGATTTTAAATTTCCATTTGTTGATTCATGCTTCAAAACCTCTTCATTCCTCTTATTAATTGTAATTTCTAGTTAAGAAAAGAACCTAGGATTGAAGCTCGATTACCATGACCTAAAACCCGAATTGAACAAAAAAAACGACCCCCTTGATCTGCTTTAATTAGTGGCTGCTACGGTGTATTTTTTGCCATGTTTAAATTATGTTTTTCCTTGAGTTTTGATGGAGAAATCATATTCTAAATGTTTCCAAACTTGTTACCCATTGATCCTAATATGTCCTAGGCTATTTTTAAACAACCTGGGATGCCTCTAAAGTACCAAGAAACCGGAAACTTGAACCCTAACCTCTTTCCCTTGTCTTGGCCGAGAGTTCCTTAGTCTTTCCCGGGCTGTTTTGGCTTGTGTTTTTGTTATGTATTGACCGTTTCTCAATTCGTTAAATTAATGTACTTTAGGTGTATTTGAATTGTAGGTTTTGAACATCGTTCGAGAAATCGATCAACCGGTGATTTAGAGTTGACTTCGTCACCAAGGTGAGTTTAAAGTGGTTATCGAGTACTTTTATGTTTTCGGATTACATGAAGAATATGTTTTAGAGTTTATAGGGGAGTTAAAGGAAACTTGAATTTAGATTTTATCCAAGATTGGATATTGTTGGGAGATAAGAAAAGTGCATAAGGAGAATTACTAACTTTTGGTGTTGTTGAAAGTGAGTTAGGTGCATTCTTAATGAGAATCTCGTTTCTGGAATTTGGAAAAAGTGTTAGATTTGTTCCCTCTCATTTGGGTGGTTATAGGGGAGTTAAAGGAAACTTTGGAGAGAAAGTGTCATGATTAGTTTGGACTATAATATACATGGAGAAGAGGAGTTGTGATGATTAGCTCAATCTAGGCTTCTCTTTATATTTTTTGTCCTAGTACTTTTCGGTTCCTTTTAATTATTATACGTTTAGAGGTACAGAGCGTGGTAACGTGTAACGAAGTGGAATAAGGTGGTGTAGATACTGTATTTTGCCCGGCTCAATTTCATTTGAAAATAGGTTTAATTTGGAATTGAATTTAAATGATAAATTAAATTTTGATTTTTAAATTAATTTTTAATTAAATTTTCAATTATTTCAAAGTGGATAAAAAAAAGAATTTTGTTTAAAGTTTTATAAA
This sequence comes from Gynostemma pentaphyllum, assembly GCA_028015215.1. NCBI lineage: Eukaryota > Viridiplantae > Streptophyta > Magnoliopsida > Cucurbitales > Cucurbitaceae > Gynostemma > Gynostemma pentaphyllum. The sequence goes on from CM051346.1 coordinate 27,166,797, forward strand.
TTTAAATAATTGTTTTAGTTTAGAATTATTTTTTTACACAGATAAAGCTAAAATACTAGAAAAGAAATTAAGGATTTGATTTGATTGAGATATTTTTGGAAAGAATCATTTGAAGATGTTAATTTTGTTACAAAATAAATAAGCAGGCTGTAAAATCGTGATTGAAATAATTTTGGAAAAAAAGAAAAGCTGATTTGAAGGATATGAATTTTAATTGAAAATTTTCTCTTAATTGACCTTAAATTCAGAAATTTGTATCAATTAGGGGACGGTAGAATTTTGCCATAAAAAAACATGTGAAGGTTTCTATAAAAATAAGATCCTTTGGTCTTTGAAAAAGGGGGAAAAATCTATTTGTAACAATCAACCATACACCTTCATTCTCCCTGATATTTATTTTATTCAAGCAAGAAAGAAAATTTTTCTTTTTAAGATCACAACAAAACTGTTTTCTAAAAAAAGGAAACTCTATCTTCTTGACATTTTTCAAAACATCACTCACGGTGATCAAAATTCCACCAACCACACTTTTTGTTGAAGTTCAAGCTGGGGAAGAACATCAATTTCACGATTCGTCTTCTCTAGTAAGCATCATCTTTTTAATTTGATTTTCCTTTTCATTATTTGTTTTGTTTGTCTTTTGTCTTTACATAGATACACATGTATAGCTAAAAAACAAAAGTTTAAAATTTTAAGTTTATCTAAATCCAAAATACAAAAAAAAATGTAAATAATCAAAATTTTGTTTTTTTACATGTTTCTTTTGTTTTCTTTTTCTCTTTTATTTGTTCAGGCATAGGAATGTTAAAAAAAGAGTATTATGATTTAAAATTGGTATAAATATTATAGGAATGTATATTTATGT